>NETT01000257.1:23163-33713 GCA_003449175.1 Ceratocystis smalleyi
CTTTCTCTTTCCACTCGTTTCTCCCTCCCCTCTCTCGTCCTGCTGCATTGGTGCATGTCCATTGATTGCATCACAGCCCGACAACACACACATAGATCGTCATGGTGAGTTGGGCCCTTCTTTACCTCCACGCCGGCGCAATGCCTCTCCCTTCCATTTACCTATGTACCCTCCGTAATCACCAACTGTCAATATCGTCGCTGTCTCTATGCTAACCGTCCTGTCCTCTTCGCTCTCCCAGGCTATCTCAAAACGCCCCAAGGATAAGGCTGCGCGCAGCGGCGGCCGTGGTGGTGCTGGCGCAGACAAGTCATCGCGGCCCAAAAAGGCCACGTTCGAGGCTACCAAGAAAAAAGAAATCGGTGTCACCGACCTCACCCTCCTCAGCAAAGTCAGCAACGAAGCCATCAACGAAAACCTCAAGAAGCGTTTCGAGGGTCACGAAATTTACACATACATCGGCCATGTGCTCGTCTCCGTCAATCCATTCAAGGATCTTGGCATCTACACCGATGCCGTGCTCGAGAGTTACAAGGGCAAGAATCGTCTTGAGATGCCACCACACGTCTTCGCCATTGCTGAGTCAGCCTACTACAATATGAAAGCCTACAAAGACAACCAATGCGTCATCATCTCCGGCGAGTCTGGAGCCGGAAAGACCGAGGCTGCCAAGCGCATCATGCAGTACATTGCCAGTGTATCCGGCGGCTCTGGCGGCGATATCCAAAAGATCAAGGACATGGTGTTGGCAACAAACCCCCTACTCGAGTCCTTTGGCAACGCCAAGACCCTACGTAACAACAACTCATCACGCTTCGGCAAGTATTTGCAGATCCACTTTAATCACCAAGGCGAGCCCATTGGTGCCGACATCACCAATTATCTGCTTGAAAAGTCGCGCGTGGTGAGCCAAATCAACAATGAGCGTAATTTCCACATCTTCTACCAGTTCACCAAGGGTGCCTCTGAGACATATCGCTCGACCTTTGGCATCCAAAAGCCGGAAACCTACGTCTATACTAGCCAGTCTAGATGCTACGATGTCGACGGAATTGATGATTTGGCCGAATACCAAGACACACTCAATGCCATGAAGATCATCGGCCTGAGCCAACCTGAGCAGGACCAAATCTTCCGCATGCTGTCTGCTATTTTGTGGATCGGCAACATCCAGTTCCGCGAAGATCCGGGCGGCTGGGCTGAAGTTGTCGACCAATCCGTCGTTGATTTTGTCGCCTATCTGCTCGAGTGCTCCGCCCAGCAAGTCATCAGTGCCATTACCATCCGCATTCTAACCCCGCGCAACGGCGAAGTCATCGAATCACCTGCTAATCCCACCCAAGCCACGTCTACACGTGATGCCCTGGCCATGGCTATCTACAACAGTCTGTTTGATTGGATTGTCGAGCGTGTCAACCGCTCGCTCAAGGCTCACCAGGAAACCACCAACAGCATCGGTATTCTAGATATCTACGGCTTTGAGATTTTCGAAAAGAACAGCTTTGAGCAATTATGCATCAACTATGTCAACGAGAAACTGCAGCAAATCTTCATCCAGTTGACGCTCAAGGCTGAGCAGGAGGAATACGCCCGTGAGCAGATCCAGTGGACCCCCATCAAATACTTCGACAACAAGATCGTATGTGATTTGATTGAGCAGGTACGCCCACCTGGTATCTTTTCAGCCATGAAGGATGCAACCAAAACCGCCCATGCCGATTCTGCCGCCTGTGATCGTACGTTTATGCAGGGCATCAACGGCATGTCCAACCCGCATTTGACCCCTCGCCAAGGCAACTTCATCATCAAGCACTATGCCGGCGACGTGAGTTACAGTGTCGATGGTATTACCGACAAGAACAAGGACCAGCTGCTCAAGGGTCTTTTGAACCTGCTTCAAGCCAGTGGCAACCAGTTTGTCCACACATTATTCCCTAACCAGGTCGACCAAGACAATCGCCGCCAGCCACCGTCGGCCGGAGACCGCATCAAGTCGAGTGCTAATGCCCTGGTCGATACACTCATGAAATGCCAACCATCATACATCCGAACCATTAAGCCCAACGAAAACAAGTCGCCCTCAGAGTATAACCAAGCAAATGTGCTACATCAAATCAAGTATCTTGGCTTGCAGGAAAACGTGCGTATTCGCCGAGCCGGCTTCGCCTACCGTCAAACTTTTGAGAAATTTGTAGAACGCTTTTTCCTCCTGTCGCCTGCAACATCCTACGCTGGTGAATACACGTGGACTGGGTCGTATGAGGCTGCCACCAAGGAAATCCTCAAGGACACCAGCATTCCCAGGGAAGAGTGGCAGCTGGGCACGACCAAGGCCTTTGTCAAGTCGCCTGAGACTCTCTTCGCTCTAGAAACCATGCGTGACCGCTACTGGCACAACATGGCTATACGTATTCAGCGCATGTGGCGTGGATATCTAGCATACAGAGCAGAGGCTGCTACGCGGATTCAGCGTGTGTGGCGCAAGAAGCGCACTGGTGCCGAGTTCCTGCAGCTCCGTGATCAGGGGCACAAGCTCTTGGGCGGCCGCAAGGAGCGCCGCCGCATGAGCATCTTAGGATCACGTCGTTTCCTAGGCGACTATCTAGGCTTCAATAGCTCATCAGGTCCAGGTGCTCATGTGCGCAAGACTGCGGGTATCTCGTCTAGTGAAAAAGTGGTTTTCTCATGCCGCGGAGAAATTTTGGAACATAAATTCGGTCGTTCTAGCAAGCCGAGTCCGCGTACTATTGTGGTGACTAACAACAAGTTCTACATCATTGCACATCTTCTTGTCAATGGCCAGCCTCAGATTGTGATTGAGCGGCAAATACCGCTCGTTGCAATCAAGTTTGTTGGACTGTCGACATCACGCGATGACTGGTTCTCTCTGGGGGTTGGGTCTCAACAAGAAGCAGACCCATTGCTAAACTGCATTTTCAAAACCGAGATGCTGACGCAGATGCAGCGTGCCATGTCTGGGGGTCTCAACTTGAAGATTGTCGGTAGTATCGAGTATGCTAAGAAGCCCGGAAAGATCCAGGCTGTCAAGGTGCTCAAAGACTCGCCGACTGCCGTCGATTTCTACAAGAGCGGTGCCATTCACACTCAACCAGGCGAGTCCCCCAATTCCGTCTCGCGACCCACACCTAAGAGCAAGCCGGTCCCCCCACGGCCCATCACGCGTGGCAAGTTGATTCGCCCCGGTGGCCCAGGTGGCCGACCTTCACGGCTTACAGGGAATCGCAATACGAACCCGCGTGCCGGCGGCTTCCCCAGTGCGCAAAAGCCTGCTTCCACAATTCCTACCGCATCGGCTACTGTTTCAACGTCTCATGCCAAGCCCGCTGCAGCGAATCCCGTCGCCTCTGCGATCTCAGGTGCGCTGCCAATCCAGCAGAAGCGACCAGTGTCTGTGGTCAGTGCTTCTCAAGGGTTAGCTAGCGGACGACAGCCACCGCCGCCTCCACCTGCGCCGGCCGCAAAGCCCAAGACAATGGCCAAGGTGTTGTATGACTTTAGCAGTGATAGAGAGAACGAACTAACAGTGCAGGCGGGCGAAATGATTGAAATTGTGCAGAAGGAGAACAATGGTAAGTCTGTGTATCTTCCCTCACTCCCATCAACGATTAAGCCAGCGCTTGAACTAGTCCGGCTAACCTTTACCAATCAGGCTGGTGGCTTGGCAAAAACGCTACCGCTCAAGCATGGGTTCCCTCTGCCTATGTCGAGGAAGTTGCGGCTCCTTTACCGAAGCCCAACGGTCGCAAGCCACCTCCGGCGCCACCCGCAAAGAGGCCTGTTGCGGCAGGGCGCAACGGTGCCCCGGCAGGTGGTAGTGCAGCAGCAGGTGGCGCGACTAATATCGGAGGCCTAGCTGATGCCCTACGTGCGCGCAAGCAGGCGATGCAGAATAAACGTGACAACGAGGATGAGGACTGGTAATTTTCCAATAGGTTGGCGGTTTGAGATTCTTGGCCAGGGTTTTTGGTTCCTCCGTCCTTTGAGCTTCTTGTCCGCCTTTGCCGTGTCTTCTACGTGTGTATGTGCTCGTTCTTTTGGTTTGTTTTTCTACGACGTACCTGTGCGTCCCTGTTTTTCTCTCTTCTGCGTATATCATTTATTCCAATTGCAAATTTACAATTCCATAACCGCCATTATGTAGTAAACATACAAACAAGCGGCCGACTCGACTCGCATATCCTTCTTACTCGCCCTCTGCATTGTTTGTCCTCGCTTTGCGTCGTCGAATTAACTCGCCCAATGGCACATCATCATCACTATTTTCCTCCACTCCAAAATCATCCAGCGTCTCGCCATCATTGTTGTGCCAACTAGGTGGTGGCCCATCAAATAGCTCATAGTCGGAGTCAGTGTCCGAGCCAAGTGCAGCGCGTACGGCAGTCGCCCGTTCATCGGGTGAATCGTACTGTGCAAGAAGATCCGTATCCGAATCAACTTCACCTAGCACGTGGCCACTTTCAGGCCCTGCAGGCATCGCCCAACGCCGGCGGTCAGCCAGCTGACGTTCGTGGAAAGCGGCTTTTTGCTCTTCGACAGAGCTCCAGCGCAATATGGCCACGTCATCGCCAGCACCTTTCGTGCCCGACGGGAGCTTGCTGGCAGGCCAAGTGCCATTGTGCGTATTGCGTGAAGGGTCTGGCGGTGGCCACATGCCAAAGCGCTGGTTGAAGCCATTCTCGGGATACTCCCAGCCCAATCCGCAGCCGCGACGGCCGAGCTTTGGGGTTGGCGTGAAGGGGAACAGCCATAAAACTGGATTGTAGGTGCTCATACCCTCGGCAAGGTTTGTGAAGAAGTCGATGTCATAGGGAAACTCGACATGTTGCACCCGCACCTTGTCGCCATCGTCGGTCGGCCACCAGCCTGGGCCCTTAGACAGTACTGCTGTATGACGATCGCGCTGCCAGCCTTCGATAGTCGTCTCATTCAGCAGCCAAGCCCGCAATGTGGTGAAAAGTATTATAGCAAGAGCCAGCAGGGCGAACGCCGTGACAATCGATACAAGCGCTAGGCCCACGAGTACCGGCACCGATGGACCAAGATACGCTGGCTCGTGTCGCATAGCCCATACACCGGCGATGCGCTGGTAGACTAGGCGCATCAGGGCCGCTAGACCGAGGTTGGCCGAAACGAGGAAGCGCACAAAGTGGGGGAAGGTCCGCAGTGACACGCAGTTGCCAGTCCATGGACAGTGGTGATCCATTCGCGGGATACAACGGCCGCACAGTTTGCAGTGGTGAGCTCGGGGAGGTTTCGGCCGCTCACATTTGTGGCACCAGCGCGTGCCGGGCGGACGTGGGAAAGAGGACCAATCGGGATCGGACTCTCCAGAAAGCTCGGAGGGAGACAGGCCATAGTCTAGGCGGCCTGGATCAGTGAAACAGGTGCGGTAATAGGTGTAGAAGGTCAGTACGGCGAGACCGTTGATATACCGTGTCTGGAATCGGGAAAGCGGTCCTGGCGCTAGATAATCGGGGGAGTCGGGATCGGATGACCATGCAAACAGGCACTGAGGAACGAAAGTAAGGAAGAGAATCAGTAGACATGCAAAGGGCACTGCGAGCCGTTGGATGCCGGGGACGGCGAGCAGGCCAGCCATTGCGATCGAGAAGGGGCAGTCGAAAGAGCTATAGGTATTCGATCTATAAGCAGAGCAAAAGACACGACATAAAGACAGCCGCTGTAGACACGACAGCGATTACCAGGCGTGCATCATGGTCCCAGGCGAGCGTTGCAGCTTGTTAACGAAAAGTAGGGGCCGAAAGGAGACCGACGCACAGTACCGAGAAGCTTGGACACCTATTAGCTATCAGAAGCTCTTTTAGCTAGCGTGTGGCCATAAATATGGGTCTGGTGGTTTGTCATCATGGCTGGGGTCTAAGACTTGCGGGGCTTTGGGATGCATACTACGCCACTGCTTCACTGGGAGCGCCACACATATTTCCAGGGGCTAATCTTGCAGTATAACACAATACGCCTCGGCTTTGCAACATGCTTGGGGGCATTGCATGGGAATTTGACGAGTGTGAACATGTCTGTTGTTTATTCCACTTGCATTCTCTTCAGCCTGTCCTTTTCCTGCACCTACTAGACCGGCTTTCTGGTCGTGCTTGTCTTTTCGCCTAGACTCTTTTTACGTCTTTCTAGAGGCCGACGGTCAAGTTGCATACCCAGGAGCGACGGATGCAAACTGCAACTACCTCGTAGTGCAAGCCCGTGCCTACCTCTTTTATGCAGCAGATTTTTCGTCTCGCTGGTCGATTTCTTTCTTTATTTCGTATGCTTGGTGTTTTCCCACCGCCAAGTCCCTCGATATCGCCGGCCTTGCTTTCTTGCTCGCGTAGCAATCTAGCCTGCGTGTCGTGTAAATCGTGCTCGACGTCCCCTGGACCCGGTCTCCTCGGAATTCTGACCTCCTTTTGTTTCTTGTTGAAAGCTCGATGCGCCTGTTAATCTAGCCCTCGTCGTCCTGTGTTTCTGTCGCATATCTGGCCATGTCGGCCTTGCAGACTCGTCTGGCCTTTGTGTCGCTCTGGTAAGCCTTCTTGTGATACCCGTTCTCTGTGACTGAGATCCTAACTGACCCGCTTCTAGTGGCTTGACGTCTTATCTATGGTCGTCCAATGTCGTAACCAAATACGCAGTCTTGGGTAAGTACACCTGCTCTAATGCCGTGCAGCTTACTAACGTCTAATTCTAGATGATCCTCAGACCACCTTGCTATCCGCGCTTTTATTGGCCTCTAGTATTCTTCGTTTCGCAAGCTTCTATGTTGGAAGAGTCCCTGGGGCCGGTGCACCAGCATGTAAGCCGGCTACTTGAACGCCAACGTGTGCCTTTTCCTATACTAAAACACGTCCAGACGACCCCATTTCCGCCAGAAAAGTAAAAGCAAAGTCGGGCCAACCGGGATCCCTGCTACCCTCTGGCGTGCCAGAAAAGCCATCGCCGTACCTTCAGCACGTGCTTGTATTCTGCCTAGTTCTCAGAGTAGCCTCTTTCCACTCTGTCAACAGTCAACAACAATGCTCATCCCCAGGGCTAGAACCACTCTTTGGTCTTCTTGTTTTTATCTATGATTTTGCCTATAATCCCACGGATTCGCCTCCTGAGCCCGATGGTCCCGAAGACATGTGGGCCTCGGTGTGGGATGATTTCGTCGAGTATCTCAAAACCACGCCCCTAGCAGGTCTTTCAGTCATGGCTTTAATTAGCGTCTGCACCTACATCACTACCACCCAGACTATTTCCTCGACCTATTTTTGCTCCGCTATTGTCAACAATGCCTCCTATACTATTTTCCTACAGCTCGTAGGCCTTGTCCTTGATGCCGTGTGTACGGTGTTGCTGTGGAGAATTCTCTGGTGGGCTAAAACTGCAAAGGTTCGCCTTCGCATTCTGTCACATACACTCTTCATCACCGTTCTGGGATGTGGTCTTATGACGATTCATTCCAAGTTCTTCGCAGATCCTTCGCCGTTCATGGTTGCTCCTGGAGTGGTCATCCACGACGGCTTGGCTCTAGCAATCTGGCTGGTATCCTTTTGCCAAATTTTGTGCGAGACCTCCTTGGTCGGAGCCCCGACACTCGTCGTGGCCGCAGTAGGGGTATCGGCCGGTGTTGTCAATATGCTAAAGCTAGGCTCATGGTTACAGATATCCCGCTTTTTTAGCATCTGTCCTCTGCTACTCATTCTTGTGGCGCTTATTTTTCAAACAGTTTCTCTAGACTACAGTGTCATGTCTTTCGGCAGCCGTTTCACCATCTACTCTTTTCTCCTAACATCTATTTTCATATGCCTGATCATGTCTCTCTTCAGCACCGATCCCTTCCACAATCACCCACTAAAGAGAATGATTTACGAGCGTCGTGTCGAGAACCACCGCTGGTTAATACATGCAGGTACCAGCAAGTTTTTAAATGTTGCAGTTTCGGAGTACAAACTCCGGTATCACCGCGACCCGCCTCACGGTTTCTCTCAATGGTTCAAATGGGCTCTGGACCACAACGCTATTGTGATTGACAAATTTGACCAAATCGCCTCAGATCTTGCGCCGTTCTGGCACATCCCTCCTGCCGAGCTCCGAGCCCGGACCAAGGAACTGGGTCAAGACCCTGATGTTGCGCTTATAAGCGTCAGGGACTCAAATGTCACCTCAAGCCTGCCAAAAGATGTGCGGATCCCTGAGCTGGACACATTGCTTTCGATTATATCCGAGTTTGCTGAGCATTTACCCGACCTCGAATTTGCCGTCAATTTAGCTGGTCATCCACGTGTTCTTCCAGTAGGCGCCGAGAGAATATATCCCTTTTCATTGTCGTCTACCACATCCAAGCGGTCCAGGGTCCAGCCCAACCCGGACAACACAGATGCTGCTGAGCCTAGTCCGGACTCCCATCTTCTCGACAAATGGAAGCAGACTGAAGCCTCCTATTTTCGCCGCATGTATGCTGACGCATGTCCTATACACTCACCAGTGTACAGGGGCCAAGGCTACATGCTTTCCGACCACTGTGCAGCCTGTGAAAGTGCGCACGGTACCGACTGGAGTCAATTCCCCGATGAATGGGATAGGGCGCTAGACACTTGCTTGCAACCCGACTTGATGCATCTCCACTCTTTCTTCTCATACTCACCTGCATCACACCGCGTGTACTCAAAGCTCATGCCATTATTTGGCAAAAGCAAAGTCGGCCCCTTTGGTGACATCATAATTCCCTTCGACGAGCAACTTCCCGCCGACTTTGACTCAAACCTCAACTTTGAGGATCGCCAGTCACGGCTTTTCTGGCGTGGAAATTTCACCGACGTCGTCGCACCGCAAACTCATGATTTCTCCCCCCTTGGTAGTGAAGCCTTTATACGTGACCAGGCCTTCCATGCGGATCTTCAACATCGCGCAGTACACTTGGTTAACAACGCGTCTGAATCTCAGCTGTCAACTATGCTTGTTTCTCGCAGGGTGAAGAAGTTTAAGAAGCCAAAAAAGGGTAAAAAGAAAGCAAAGCCAACGTGGGAGTCTGAATACATATACTCTCACATGCGCACTAGCCAACTCAACAGCCTGCTCCCTTTTGACATGGCTTTCGATGCCTCATCACACATCTGCAGTGAGTCCAAGGCACGGGACCTGGCCGACTGTATTCGTTCCAAATCCGAATTCCGCTCTCAACCTCAAGCTATTGCACTGGAGAATAGATTCGTGTTCCTTCCAGATAGCCCGCTCAAGCCGTCACCAGAAACTCTGCAAACGCTACACTCAGCTAGCGTCCCGTTCATCAGCACCATCTTCCGCCAGTGGTGGACAGAGCGGGTACATCCGTGGGTGCACTTTGTGCCTATTGATCCACGCCTACAGGCATTACATAGCACACTGGCATATTTTACGGGCTTGACTATCCCAGAGTCGGGGCATGAGCATGATTATGAGCACGGGAACGCAAAGACCAATGAAAAAAGCAACCAAGGAGACGAGGAAGATGCCAAAGAAGCCAAGGGGGGACGCAAAGAGGTGGGCAAGGTAGAGGCCAAGAAGGGGGCTGGATCAGAAGCATCAAGTCAAAAGGACCCAGGTGAGCAGGATGAATCTGGCAAGGACAGAGCCGCTGTACAGGGAGCGGATGGTCGAATTCTGGGCTATCCAGGTGTAGGAGTAACAAACGCAGAATCTACCGAGTCTGAAGAAGATTCCGAGGCAGATGCAGAACCAGACCCCAAGCCTGAGAAAAGCCGCATTGAGATGAAGCCTGCTGAGTCAGATGCCAGATGGATTGCGCTTGAGGGTCGCAGTTGGGCACGCAAGGTACTTCGTAGGGAGGATGCTGGTGTGTATTTGTACCGGTTGCTGCTAGAGTGGGGGCGGTTAGTGAGCGACGACCGGGACAGTGCGTGGGAAACAACAGAAAGTATATAGGAGATTCGATTCATTTCAGTTGAACAAGTAACTCAGTCAGATAATTTCATCTAGGGCTAGTATTCAATCCAAGTTTAGAGCATGTCACGGCGCTAGAAACAGAGAAGCGAGGATTCGGGTATCAGAGCCTGACCCAAAGAATGAAATGAAAAAGGCCTTGGGCTTGATAAAGAAAGACGCCGACAGGCGAACAGGGACGGGAACATGCAGAAGCAAATCAGAGAGAGGAAAAGTCGAGGAAGCCAAGGACAAATCAAAAGATCCCGACCAAGCGAAGCTCTATCTCCTCTGCGTTACAGCCCTTAAGCGCTGGCTTGCGGGACCGGGGAGTCGAGACCGCTCTGCCCATTCTAGCTTCGGGGTTCCCCTCTCTTGTGCAGAACAGGTGCAGAGAAGCTGCGCAAAGCTGTAGAAATCTGCAGAGGCGCAGGGAAAGGCGGACGCTGCAAAGCAACTCTGTATGCAGCTTGTATGCAGCAAGCCCCGCGGAAGCTTCCACCATGCTGAGCCGAGCTTTGGACTAAAATTGCGGCTTGATCGGGCATGGCTCTGGTTGGAGTCTTGGGTAGTGTGCAAAGTGGGGGTGGAGCAGGGGGAGTGGGAGAAGGGGGGGG
>NETT01000258.1:10824-23072 GCA_003449175.1 Ceratocystis smalleyi
CCCTCCCCTTTTTTTTTTCTTTGTGTTTTTTGCTGCTTTCATTTTGCTGACTGAGGGCAAAGGACACCAAAGGACCCGAACCCAAAACCAACACAGCCCCAATGGCAGCCTCAGTCCAGCCGAGACACAGCTGCAAGCCCCATGTCCCGTGCCCTCATACACACAGATAGCCCCAAATTTCTCTGCTGACAATCGTACACGCGCCGTGGGGCACAACCTTGTAGTAAAACATTGATCACTTAGTAGAGAGCAAAGCGGCACAGTGTGTTAGAGCAACAGAAGGCCCAAGATAACCACAAGACACAAACAAGACATGAAGTAACCAAGCCAGCAAAATCCAAAACGTCTTGCATATATGGACATCCTAAATTGTGTACTTGTGGGGAGCCACAGGAGTAACTGATCTAGCCAAGCCGTACGGCCAAGACCAGAAGCACGGGGTTTGCACTGTTTTATCCCCCAATTAGCGAAGACATCAAGCCGGAGACCAACTGCGTTGTGGAATGGAAGCACGCTATTGCTTGGCTATAATGTATGCTTGCACTATACCAGCCCTTCGTGCTGCCAGACGTTTAAGGACGTCGGTCTTTGCTCGGTCTTCACAAGTCACACTTACATCGTGCGCTCAGGGAGACCGCCATATCTTATCCCCCTCCAGCCTCGGCCACTGATCCATCCATCATGAGTCTATTAGTCAGACAGGATCATCACCAAAGTATCCTGTACCGATACCAGCACCACAGATTGAATATAGCCCCCTAGATACGGTGTCGTCGTACTCTTCATGCAAGCACCAGAAAGGCCTTTGCCGGTGTAATCCAATAATAGCCCACGTATGCCAGGCCTATCAGTCACTCAGTCAGTCACTGAAGCGCCCCTCTCGTTTCTGCTATCCTCTTTGGTTCGCTCGCAAAAGCATCTACATCATGCGATGTCCCGCACCATCGCCCGTGTTTTGCAAGTTGTGCAACGAGTCTTGTGTAACACTCAGTTGTCCCATCCAAGTCAGTTGACAACAGGTCTTCAAGGATAGAACCACATTGTCTCTACAGGGCGTAGTCCGTTTGGCCATTATTGAGCCACCTCTTATGATTACTTCGTTTCTCTGTCTTGCTCTTGGTAAAACTAGGCCGTCCCTGCCCCCTTCTCTTTGTCCTACCTTGACTTCTACTTCTAATGAAAAGGGCAATCATCTGCTGCCTACCGTGCTGTAAGATCACGCCAGGCTCTTCCGAAAAAAGAAACGCCCTTTGCTCTTCACTGATAGAGGGCATATCGGGTAGACCGCAGCTGGAGGGTCCTATCACTCTATGCTCAAAGCACCGTGTTAGTCAGCTGTCGTAGAAAGTGGAGAACAGACCTGAGGTTTTGCCGAAGCAGCCATTTGACGCCGGCAGGGTAACAATCTGTCTATATAGGACTCCTACTATATTGGCATATCTTACTTGGTAGATCACATATGCACCCTCTACATCACCAAGCAGCCTCACTTCGTCTGTTGTTCGGTGATTATGAACGGGGGCTGCTTCGAGATGGACAGCTGTAGCCGTTTTGTAAGTACACACTTTGTTACATGCTATTTATTACATGTCATTACATGCCACACTATGTATGTCACTGATTTCCCAGCTATTTCAGCCCCCGCATTACCATCTATCCCCTCCGTGACGTTCTGGCGCTGCTCCTAAATTCCTGCAGCCCAGCCAATGTACTTTGCGGCCGCTTCCGCACCATGCCTTTCTAGTTTGCCACATCTCAGTCCCCGTCACTATTTCATCCTCATTTCCCTCTCCTTTGTTGAACGAAAAGAGATTGGGAAGAGGGCGCGGAGGGGGTGTAAAGGAGATGCTTTTTTACCTCTAACGTGCAATATTCTATATTCAGGTGTTGTTGGAGAGCTGCATGAGACGCTCGCCAGCCTTGAGGTTTGCATACTCGTACACCCGGGACTCCGGAGGGAATGTGCCGTTTGCAGCCCATAGGTCGATCAGCGCCTGCATGGGCTCAAGCTCGTGTTGTTTGAGCATGTCGAGTGCAGTGGCCGTCAGCAAAAAGTGCGAGAAGCAGGAATTTAACTGCTTTTCAAGGTTGAGGTGGTAGAAGGGCTCCACGTAGTGCGCAAAGTAAAGATGGGCGTAGACGCGGAACATCTGGCGGAAAATCATCTGGCAGACCTCGATAAAACTATCAGGGAAGCCGGACCGCTTGCCAATATAGTCCCGCTCACTGGGATTTGCCAATTGGGCCATAATGCTAGTAGTAATATTGGCATTGACGGCAAAAGAGACTCCCGCAGGATCAGTCGGGAACACCTTGTCGTCATCAACCTTGCCAGAAATCCAGCGTTGCATCAGAGTCATGTACTCGTGAGCAGGGAGTTCGACGGGTTCACGCTTCGCATTAAGCCATGTAAAAGAATGGTTGCTGAATGTAGGCATTAGCTCAAGATTCCAAGGGGACAAGACACACTGTAGTCTCGAGATCAAACTGGCCAGAGCATCAAGGCAGGAGAGGGACTCACGGGCCGGCAGACATGCGTGGGCAAGACGAGGGATTGCAAATGATTCTACCGTCTTCTTCCTTTTCGTGGATCACACGAACGAAGTGCCATAGATTACGGTAATGTTCGACGACTAGTAGACGACGCGTTAGCAAAAAGACTATCGGAGACGCAAAGAAAAGGTCAAGAACAAGGACAGAAAGCAGCATAACAAGGCGGCTTTGAGATTGACATACCTTGGTGGGCAACCCATTCACCCTGTTCCACGGTCTTGGGTCTTGCGCTCAACGTCATAAAGTTTCCCTTCACGATGTGCTTTGAATAGGAATTGTTCAGCCAGAGAGGCATAGGCTTCGGCAAATGATACGAGGCCAGAATCTCATCAGGAGTAGACCCCATACTGGCGTCGTCAATCCGCATGGTCTGGGTCAAAGGCGGAGAGCTGACAAGAGGAGGAATACGCGGGGTTGGTCCGGCGCCCTGGTTGCCAGAAGCAACGGTGTTCGCCTGCAAAGAAGGCGTGCTAGATGTGGATGGAGAGTGCTGAGTAGAAGGGCTGGGGCTTTTACTAGGAGCCGGAGCCTTGTTGGAACTGTTGCCACCTCGCAGACGAGCGTTGCTAGGGTAGGAGAGTTAGTAGGTGGAGAGGCATACGAAACGGGCTGGGTGAGTCTGGGTGGGCTTTGCACAAGAGGTTTAACTTCTGGCGGGAGAATGTTTGGTGGATGTATCAAGGTAGAGTAGAGCCCCGGGCTATGTCTAAGGACAGAGCGGCAAGGGAATCTCAGCAAGATTGGCGCAGCGGAGAATGTAATGGATGACATGAATCGCGCAGCTCCCATGCTCCAGGAACCAGCCATTTTTCGAGGACCACTATGCTGTTTGATCAAGAAGCAATGCATATGCTGCCGCACCAAGTAGGATACCCTTGACTCAAAATCTGCAGAACAAGCAGCAAGCGCATGAATGAGGCCAAAACAAGCAGTGCTGGAAGAGCTTCATTTCGTGCATCTCCTAACTAACCAACGGGGGGGGCAAGAGGTATGCCGCTTGAATATCCCATCTCCGGTTTGCAGGCCAGGTACTGTTCTAAAGGGGCGCCTTCACGGCTGGTTGTTGCAGTCGATAGGAGGAGGCGGGCAGGTAGGCGGGCAGTTGGACGCAGACAAGCACAGATACAGTACGTGCTCTTGTGACTGGTGGTGGTGCATCACAAAGAAGGCCGCATACAAGCGGCGGGAAAAGCCAGGAACGAACCCATAAGAATGCGATGAGATGAGCGGAAATGAAATGAAATAAGAATACTTACATTCCTGAGAATAGGTTAGACATGTTGGGCGGCTTGTTTGATAGAACGCGGAGTAGAGTATAACGAAGGAGAGGGAAAAGAACAAAGATTAAGAGTGCTGTCAAGCAAAATGCAAGAGGGGGGGGGGCTTCTCAGGAGGACGAGGGGGCAATTTAGAGTGCCCGAGTTTCAAGCTGTCAACTGGGCCAGGGATAGCCAGGTTGGGGCCAAGATCCAACCCAGACAGCAAAGACGTAGGGAATCTAGATGACGTGGAAGATAGAGCACAAAAGATAGCCAGCAGCAAAGCAACTGACCGACGGGACTAAGAGGGGGATAGAACGAGGATGAGGCCAAGGCTCCGGTCAATACACGAGCTGTGGCAAAGCAGTAGTGGGAGCAAAATAGCGAGGGAAAAGGGGAGCAGCCTGTCTTGTATGCGAAACAGAATAAACAAGGAGAGCCTTCTCAAAGACGAGGTAGTATTTGTTCTAGAATGAGTTACGTCTGGCTTGAACCGAAGCCAAGGCGCAAAGGCGGAGAGTGAGCGAAGGCAGGGGGAAATGGGCGAGGGCCCGTCTGATTCCCACTCTCAGGAGAATGCACTAAGCTTTATTGGGTAATCAGAGGTGTGGCGCTGCAGCCCAATAGTGAACAGATGTCACCGAATCAACAGCAGCCAGGCCAGCAGCCAGGCCAGCAGCCAGCATGGCGAGCTCGAAACTTTTGGGCGGCAAATCAAGAAAGCCGGCCAACAAGCTGCCTGCCCCTTGTTGTCGCATCGCTATGTGTCTCGATCTGGTGCAGAACTTTCTGAGTCTGCCTATTTTCCCATGGGCGCTCCTGGCAAGAGGGAGGTGTGGCGTACATGTGGCGCCAGAAATAAAAGTCCAGGCTTAAGCGACTTGCTGTGCAATGGGCTTTGCGCCAGCGAGCCTTGTGTCCAAGGCTCCATGTCAATTTTGTAGTAGCTATTCTTCTTCGCGTCGCATCTTCACGCTCTCTGCTTTTTGGCGACATCCCATACAACCCAGAGCGGCATACCTCGCTCCCTTCTCTTCACACACCTAATCTTCCTCCTCTTCCCCTCCACACAGCCATGTCCGACCTCGAAGAAGTCGATGACCTCTTTGGCGATGAAGAAACCAACAGCCCCATTGCCGCTGCCAATGACGACGACGACGAGCTCCGCTCAATCAAAGGCGATGATGACAACGATGATGCCAATGTTTTTGGCGATGATGGCGACGATGACGACGACCGCATGGACCACGAAGAAGAGCATAGGGACCTAAAAGTCATGGATATGGACATATTCCGTCACCACACACCGCGATCAAACGACGGCAGAGTAAGACCCCTCCCCGACTTGCAACAATCTACCACGGTCGGCAGCTCGCGTTCACAAAAAGACCCCCTCTTTCTAACTTGGCATTCTCCATATAGCTCCAAACCTTCAAGGTGCCTAAATTCCTCCGTTTTGTCCCCGAGCAGTACGATTCGCGCACCTTTGAGCCCACCAGGACCGACATTGAGAATGCCCGCTCTGAAAACCCCAAGCCTACAATCCGCCATTGCGTTGACCCCAAAACTGGCGAGCTGCGCAGCAACGCCATGATGTATCGCTGGAGCGATGGCTCAATGAGCATGAGCGTTGGCGGCGAACACTACACAGTGCTGAAGAAGCCTACAGCCCCAGACCCGTCAAAACCCTATGACGAGCTCAAGGACGGCCATTCGTATGCGGCGGCCGCCCATCTCACGTCTTCGGTCTTTGTCATTGTCGGCCACATGTCAGAAGAATACACTGTCCGTCAGAACAAGCAGCATGAGGACGAGGCGCTACAGCGCTTAGCAATGCGCATCCGCGAAGCCACCAACACGCATGGCAATCACATCATCAAAACCACTCACGACCCCGAGCAGCAGCGCCGTCTGGCCGAACAAGCCGAAAAGGAGCGTGCCAAGCAGCAGCGTCGTCGCGACAATGCCGCTGCCCGCACAGCGGAAGGCTCCTCACGCTCACGCGCAGGCGGCCTGGGCATTGATGATTTGGAAGGCGGCCGTTCAAGCAGCGGTCGCAGCCGCAAGCGCACAGCTGGCGCAAGTAAGCCAAAGCGCAAGAGCAACGCCAACGCATACTCGGACGATGATGACGATGTAGGCTATGGTGGTGGAGCCAACACGAACGACTATGACAAGGGCGATGACTTCATAGCCTCCAGCGGCGAGGAGGAGGAGGTCGAGTCGGAAGATGAGGAAGAAATCCTCGAAGACGATGATGAGGAAGAGGAAGACCGCCGCCGGCACAAAAAGAAACAGAAGACCGCCGAGCTAGAGGACACCGACGATGAGGATATGCATCAACAATCACGCAGACGGCGTCGCGTGATTGATGACGATGATGACGATGAAGAGTAGATTGACCACCTAGAACCGAAATGTACGTGTAGGTCTACTACATGCATGTATGGTTCACCAACACAGACTCACAATTATCCTACGTAAGATATTCCAACGCAAAAGCCCGTCACATATACCCAGCAACGCATATACTTGGGCCCTAGGCTCTGTTAGTCGGTGTTCTGTGGCCCTTGAATCTCATACATACTTAAGTGAATCAGCTCCACCCCTAAAAGCGCTGACGTGCGTACGCAGCTTGTTCTCATCATGGAATTCAATCCAATATTTCTATTAGGGTTGCTAGGGTTAGCGGAGTTGTCTACCCAATTTCAGCGTCGGCATTTGTCTGCATCAGTGGCACACAATAAACAAAGGATCGTAACTAAAGCATGTGACAACGTTTTCTCTGTTATTCCACATTAGCCCTCGACTTCATCGCAGAACCTCCGCAACTAGCTGTAGCTTCTCCTGTCCCCTCCCTCGAATACCCTGACGTCACCTTGCCTTGCCACACCCGGAATAGCTTCGTCGCACTAATCGGGACGGTTTCACGTGATTGAAGCTCCTATAAACCGACCGCGGCTGGCTTTTCATGACACTGTTTTATCTTGACTCAAGACTCGTCGTGCCTTCAGTGATATGAAGCTACCGTGTGTCTAGTTTGTACAGATAGGCCCGAGAACATGAGGGAGTTAAAAGAAGCCTCAGGATATTATTTCAAATGGATCCGCGAGTTTGTATCTCGTCTTGTCGGCTATGACCTTTTCTATCTTCTTTATTCATGCTATGCGGTGAGTAAGGCCAGTCCCCCTTATCCGTCGAACTGTGCGTCTAACTTGTCTCCTCTTTCTGTGGATAGTGGGTTATATATCGCCTGTTCTGGCCCTCGCCGCTTGCCCAGTGGCGTAGCCTCTTTACCAGTGCCGAGACCTACTATCACTGGCAGGAAGCAGCTGATAATCTAAACCACCTGCTTGATCTTGACGCATGGCGCTTCGATGCCCGCTCGCGGCATTACAACCGAGAGCTGATCATGGGCCACATCGCTGCCATGGACCAGACCTTTGTGCAGCCCGACGGCTTCATCATGTCGGAGCTGTTCCGCTCTGGCCTGCATCGCAATTTGGGGAACATCACCACGCCAGCGCTCTATAAGCACTGCTTTGGCCGGACCAAATTCGTCATCGAAACCTTCTCCGATAAGATGGTTACCTTGCTACATTTGATTCTACAGCTTCCCAAACAGCCGCCTGCCGAGCGCCATAGTGCAGGTCGTTTCATGCCACCTGATATGAAGATGGACTTTGTAGTGGCCTCGCGCAGGGCCCTGGGCTGCTCTTCGCTTCTATTTGAAGGCGGCGCAATGTTTGGACTGTGCCATCTTGGGGTAGCCCGGGCGCTCTACCACCAGGATCTCCTTCCTCGCATTATCACGGGCGTTGCGACAGGATCTCTTTTGGCTGCACTTATTGCGGTGACGAGTCCTCAGGACCTCCCCGCCTTATTAAACGGCCATGGGATTGATCTCTCAGCCCTGAACGGGACTGAAAAGTGGCATCACACCTGGGTCACAAGGCTCCTCAAGCTAGTCTCCCAGATGGTCAGATACAGCCGCAAGGGGTACTTTTGGGATGTGGATGCTCTCGAAAAGTGTGCCCAGTTGAATCTGGGCGAGATTACCTTTGCCGAAGCCCACGACAAAAGCAACATCATACTAAACATCATTGTCCCAATTCCGGGTGACAAGGGTGTTCCTGTGCTGCTCAACTATCTTACAGCCCCAAATGTGGTATGCATACAACTCTAGGGACGTTGGAGGAATGTGCATCACGCTAACAGACAAACACACACACACACACACACACACACACAGCTCATCTGGACTGCGGCTGTTGCTTCAAACTCTGCCTCACAGTCGTTCACCGGCGGCCGCCGCACGATCATCCTATGCAAAGACTACAACGGCCAGATAATGCCGTGGGATCACAACGAAATGGACGAGCATCCACACGACCGCATGCGACCGCTAGACATAATCGCGCGCTCGTTCAATGTCAATCATTTTGTCATCAGCCAAGCTCGGCCCTATGTCCTGCCCTTCATTCAAAGCGAGACAGCCGGCCCTGATCTCCACGGCAGCAACTCAAAGCTTGTTAAGTTGGTCAAATACTTGGCGAGCATTGTCAGCGCCGAGGTGCATTTGCGTATGGAGCAACTCAACACATTAGGCCTGTTGCCGGCCTTTGCTCGACAGTCGTTTCTGCACGTCGATGTGCACCACAAGCCCCACATGACCATCGCCCCCGATGTGGGTGTCCGGGACTATCTCTTTCTACTAGACCCCCCATCAAACGAGAGCGTCAGCTATTGGATTCGCAAGGGCGAGAAGGCAGTGTGGCCGTTGGTGTGTGCCTTGAGAGTCAGACTGCGGCTAGAAGCAGAGCTTGAGAAGGCATACATGATGGCTAGGGATGAGCTTCCAGAAAACGATACGTTTTTATAGCACGTTGCGCATAGTTGTGTGATGGCACAGGAGGAATTGGTCAATAGAATGAATAGCCAACTCCCAACCCAACTCACCTTAAAGCTATATGTCCTTGGTGGGGCGATAAGATAAGCTGCTCTGTCCTTATCGATAAGGAGATTGCCGTAAAAATTTCTGGCCCAACCCAGGTACTAGGGGCAGAAGTTTCTCGCTATTATATTTAGCTGAAGCGTCAGCCAAATTTCTTTATTTCAACTAAGCAAAGCCCACGACAAATCCCAATCATCAAGCCAGATCACAATGTCTATGCTTAGAGAAATGTACGTCCCTGCTCCTGAAATGGTCGTTCCATCAGCAAGTAGCCTAACCTCTTTACCCTCTCTTCTCTAGAAAACCCCGTAATGCCCGCTCCAAGCGTGCGCTCGAGAAGCGGGAACCCAAAGCTCTCGAGAACCCCAAAACTGCCCTCTTCTTGCGCGGTACTTCGTGCTCTCAGATTGTCCAGGACGCTATGAATGATCTGTATGCACTGCGCCAGCCATTTGCCAAAAAGTTCAGCAAAAAAAACGCCGTCCACCCGTTCGAAGATGCCTCGTCTCTCGAGTTCTTTGCCGACAAGAACGACGCCAGCATCATGGTCTTTGGCAGCAGCAACAAAAAGCGCCCTCATACCCTGACCTTTGTGCGCATGTTCAACTACCATGTGCTTGACATGCTTGAGCTGCTGCTTGACGCTGACAGCTTCCGCACCCTGACACAGTTCAAGAACAAGAAGTTTGCTGTTGGCCTGCGGCCTATGGTTGTCTTTGCCGGCTCAGCCTTCGAAAACCCAGTCGACCGCGTGTACACGCAGGCCAAGAGCATCTTCACCGACTTCTTTGCGGCGCGCGACTCGGCTGACAAGATCGACGTCGAGGGTCTGCAGTACGTTATCCAGATTGCCGCTGAGGAGCCGACGCAAAACGAGGGTGCCGATGGCCAAGTGCGCACGTCGCGCATCTTCATCCGTGCCTATACGCTGCGCACCATACGGAGCGGCCAGAAGCTTCCGCGCGTCGAAGTGGAGGAGATCGGACCACGCATGAACCTACGCATCGGCCGTGTGCGCGAGGCTGAGGAGGCTGTCATGAAGGAGGCCATGAAGAAAGCCCGCACCACCGAGGAGCGGGTCAAGAAGAACATCTCAACCGACGAAATGGGCGACAAGATTGGCCGTATTCACTTGGGCCGCCAGGATCTAGGCCAGTTGCAGACTCGCAAGATGAAGGGTCTGAAGCGCAGCCGTGACCAGACAGCGCCGGAAGAAGACATGATGGACATAGATGATGTTGTCAGTGACGACGATGATGCGCGTAAGAAAAAGACCAAGGCGTAGACGATGTGATGTCTAGAGGGTGAGAAGGGACGGCGGGATTCAGTGGGGCTTTTTTTTGTGTCCTGTGAAGAAGATCAGAGCTGCCCTGCGAATAAAGGGCCTATCTGTCTTTGTTGTGCTTGTTATTGGCATTGGGTTTATTTTCTTTTGGAACATGTTGATTCTAGGCGTCACGGCGAATATCCTTATCTTGGCTTTGATAAATAAAATTAAAAAAAGGAAATCAAAGTGGAATTTTTACAGTAGTCTTGTACAGATTGTGAGATCATAAAAACGTAAGAATAGTAACAGCGACGTTAATGGGTCGTCAAAAGCTTGTTGTTCCTGCCCTCATGTCACATACATCTTCTCTCTCTCCCCTACCTTGCATGCCTTCCCCCCTTCCCCGCCCCCCCCCTATGGGCAGTCCATGGACATGTCCTCAGCCCTGGGCATCGTCGACTGTGGTGGGGGCGGCGGTATAGGCGGTAACAGCGTATTCCGGGCCAGCAGGGGCGACATCATCTCAATCTGATGCACATATGTTGTTTTAGGGGCTTTGCCTCCCTGCTTGTTCTCCTCTGCCAGCCAATCCGACCCCCAGACATCCGGAGGGATGACCGGACCTTCGTGCAAGGCAATTCGTAGAGGCCACTCAAGGTGCTTCCACCACGGCGATGTGCGGTCAAACAATGAGGCAATGCCAATGATTTCCCGGCGCGGTACGCCCTGCAGCCACCATATACTGTCGAACCGGCGGAGCAAGGCAAAGAAACTAGCTAGGAGAACCAGAGCGCGGGGACGGCGCATTTCTATAAGATCAACAAACCTCTTAGATACGGAAGCAGGGAATGCAAGGGCAGCGCCACGTGCTGACGACGAATGCGCCCAGTTTAGTACAGAGGCTGCATGATGGTATGCTTGCAGCGTGGCTTCTTTCTGGGCGGGATCATCCATATTAACCTCGCTCTCGAGACCTTCAAGAACAGGCCCGAAGAATGCAGAGTCCGTCCGCATATCCAACTGTAGAGCTGGCTGCGCGTCAATGACGCTGAGGACAGTCCTGCTATTCCGAATCCACGGCCAGCTCGACGCTACTACGGCTTTGACGCCTTGAAAAGCATGAAACCATGACAAAGGGAGGGTGTATGGGCTTGACGAATTGCTGTGGTCGCTCCCAGGCTCGTCTCCCGTAAATACGCGAGTGGCTGTTGACTGCAAGGCAATGAGAGTGGCAGTTAAGAAGAGAGCTTCTGCATTAGTCTCGTTGATACCCTCGCTCAGTGCTTGGCAATACTGGGCAACTGAGGAGGCCATGTAGGCATGTGACGCTTGTATCAGGTGGGGATCATGAGGACCCAGCACACGCATGTGCAAGGCGGTGACGGCCAATATTGCGTCGGCCAGGTACGGCGCACCATTGAAAGCCAGTCTTGGCACCTCATTCATCCAGACGTCTTGAATCATGGTGGGGCTTATCGTCAGGGTTTTGGAGGTAACGGTGGTATAATGATGCATGAGACGCATGTCTAGAAGTCTGTGGTTTGGCCCGAGTCCCCCGAGAGGGAGCTCTGGTGTTGTTGGAGTCTTGTATAATGCCGGCACGCTGGGATAAGCCGGTATCATGGTGTCGTTGATGACGCCGACCGAAGCCTTTGCCGCCAAAGAAAGTAGCGGTGACGGCGATGTATTTGCGGTTGTAGGTATGGGTATGGTTATGGGCTGTGGACTAGACAAGAGGCCAGGGTCCAAGGTTTGAGTCCAGTTAATGCTCGCAGTCGGACTGTCGTTCGGGAATAGAAGGCTGGAGGACGATGTTGAGACAAGATCAGAGCTGATACTGGCAGGAGTTTGAGGAGTCGGGGCGGCAAGCGGCGTAACGGCAGCCAAGATTTCATCAACTACGTCGGGGTTTTCAAAATCGCATGCGACACCGTGCTTTACGCAGTTCCCACAGCGCGGGTGCACCTCATCGCACTATATATACACATGGAGACAGAGAGAAAAGGTCAGACACAAAGGTCGTAAAAGGAATAGCTAGGCGGGGGTGTAGAGGGGCTCGGTCCGGGCGAGAGCAATGACAAAGCTTATCTCACCTTGATCTTTCGCAACTTGCATCGCTTGCAACCGGCCCTAGATTTGCGGTGCGAGCGCCGAGGAGGCATGGTCCCGTCCTCTTTAAGCAAGACAGGGACAGGCGGTGTCTCTGGGAAGCGTT
>NETT01000258.1:23094-33682 GCA_003449175.1 Ceratocystis smalleyi
GGGGGGGGCTAGGTCGAGAAGATGGAGGAGAGAGCGTGTCTAAAGCCGTTTTGCGGCTGGCGCACACAGTATTCTGGCTGTATTTCGAAACGTTCCTTAGCCAATGCAACAACAGCAGCTCTCTACAGCTAGGCCCGCCGTCGTAGTCGTCTTATGCGCGAGTATAATTGACAGCCTTGTACTACGAGACAAAGCGCGGATAGGGTGTACCGTGTACCTTGGATCGTTAGGTGATGCGTGGAATATAGAGGCAAAATTATGCGACCGGTTGTGTCGGCAACAAAGGGAGACGGGACAATCCGAAAACGAGGCTCGTCTCACCGTGCCTTATCCATCAGTATGGAGCCAAAGTCTGGGGCTAATGGGGCACAGCGGCAGCATATGTTGAATAAAGCAGCGTGATTGCAGGGGGGTATATGAGCACAAAGAGTTGAAGCTTGGCCACAGGGAAACTAAAGCTCTGACAAATTAAGATCACCAGAAAGAAAGGGTCTGGAACGCCGAAGAAGAAATCTCACGAGTCAGGGCAAATGAACTAGAAAGGAAGAACACTCGCAAAAATGAGACACTGTTAGGGTTGGGTGAGTTCGTCTGAAGTGGCCAGCCTTAGGCCGCTACCAACGATAACTCCGGAGTAAGCCTTATTGGCTGTCATCGCACAGGCGGATTAATAAGCATGATTCCACTTACTGTGCGCTGCCCGGTTGACATGTCAAGTAGAGGAGAACAAAGAAACAGAGACGGAATGCATAAGCCCCCTGAAACTACTCTTGTTCGCGTTCGTTTTCGGGATTGCATCGTTTCACGGGTACAAGAGCGAAGAAGAGCAACGGGAGGCAGTCAAGCTCCATTAACCCACAGCATAGCTTAACCCTACACCATGTGCAACCCTACCACGGATGGGGCTGCAACCCTAGCACAGTAGGACCCTGCGTTTGTTGATTCATGCGCTACAGAAAATTTTGTCCATGTTTGCTTTTTCCAAAGCACAAAATAGGGAGAATTTCAACAAATCAACTATGTATGACGTCATACAGCAGCTGTGTAGAGGGGCTGTGGACAGGGGCACAGGGAAGAATAATGCACTTTTTTTTTTTTTTTTTTAATTAAAGCCCTTGGGGTATCGGAAGTCGGAACGCAACTGACTAGATACTCGGCCAACTCAACTCCTGATTATCAACCTTCTCGATGTTCTAGAAACGAAGGAGGCAAAAAAGTAAGCCTCGCCAATGTCCTGGCTAGCCGCTAGCCGTCTAAGCACGCCATTGCTGAGTCTCTGAAACGGCTTCGTGCAAAGTTACGCATAGAGGGGGACAAGTGACAACACTTTAGGTGTTTATGAAGGAATAAAAAGAGCGGAGAAAAAGGAGGGAAAAGGAAGCGTGGACAGTGAGGAAAACAGACAACAAAAAATAGAACAAAAAATCATCTTAGTGAGTTCTATTTCTTTGGTTGCATCTTGAACATAAAGTCCACTACTTCGCTCTTTTTTCTCACCTCCGCCTTGCTTCTAACAACCCTTCCTGTCGCTCTTTGGTCTCTCTCTTGGCTTCTTATTGGAAAATCGGATCCTAAACTTGCGACATTGATCACGACGTAAAGTCTTAGCCTTCCATATAAATACCGGTCGTCCCCCATCGTTCTTACTACTTCCTCTGGGTGTATACGCTAGGCTTTCAACTAGCTTTTCTGTATCCCACTCCCCTTCGTTCTCTTCCCAGCAACTTACGTGCTCGCATCCCGCCGTCCTTCCTCCTCTCTCACACCTCACTCGGCTACCATGACTGTCGGTGCTTCCCACAACAACTCCACTGCCCCCCGTGGCTTTGGCACTCTGGCGGTTCACGCTGGCAGCCCCCACGACCCAGTAACTGGCGCTGTTATTGAGCCTATTTCGCTCTCAACCACTTATGCCCAGACTGCGCTTGGCAAACCTATTGGTATCTATGAGTATGCCCGCTCGTCAAACCCTAACCGCGATAACTTCGAGGCTGCTGTCGCTGCTCTGGAGGGTGCCCAGTATGCCCTAGCCTACTCGTCCGGCAGTGCTACCACTGCCAATATCCTGCAGTCGCTGGCTCAAGGCTCCCATGTTGTCTCAGTCTCCGATGTTTATGGCGGCACTCACCGTTACTTCACCAAGGTGGCCAATGCCCACGGTGTCACTGTATCCTTCACGCCGGCTATCGAGGCCGACGTCACTGCTCTGATTCGTCCCGAGACTAAGCTCATCTGGATTGAGTCGCCCAGCAACCCCACCCTCAGCCTGGTCGATATCCGTGCTGTGGCTGATGTTGCCCACTCCAAGGGCGTTCTGGTTGTTGTCGACAACACCTTCATGTCACCGTACGTGCAGAACCCGCTAGCCCTGGGTGCTGACATTGTCGTGCACAGCGTGACAAAGTACATCAACGGCCACAGTGACGTGGTTATGGGAGTGGCCGCTTTCAACTCGGCTGAACTAAAGGAGCGTCTAGGCTTCCTGCAGAACGCCATTGGCGCCGTCCCTTCGCCCTTCGACTGCTGGCTGGCCCACCGTGGTATCAAGACGCTGCACCTGCGTGCGCGCGCCGCCACTGCTAATGCCACTGCCATCGCCACTGCTCTGGAGGCCTCACCGCTAGTGATATCTGTCAATTACCCCGGCCTTGATTCACACCCGCAGCGCGCTATTGCTGAGAAGCAGCACCGTGACGGCATGGGTGGCGGCATGCTGTCGTTCCGCATCAAGGGTGGCCATGCGGCTGCCGAGCGTTTCTGCCAGCGTACCGGTATCTTCACTCTGGCCGAGTCTCTGGGCGGAATCGAGTCGCTAGTTGAGGTTCCCAGTGCCATGACCCACGCTGGTATCCCCAAAGAACAGCGCGAGTCGGTCGGTGTGTTTGATGATCTCATCCGCATCAGCTGCGGTATTGAGGACGGCGAGGATCTCGTCAATGATGTTTTGCAGGCTCTGGCCAAGGCTGTCGAGGAGACCGCCAATTAAGAGCCTATGAAGGCGGTCAAAGGGTCGTCCAGGGAGATGGAAAACAACTAATTGCACAGCATTATATCAAGGATGTGCCTTCACATCTGGCTCACGGCTTAGTCAACAGCCCCGGTTATCACAGAGTTTAGCGGATCTTGGTTTGGTTCTTCATTTGGTTGTAATATAAGCATTAAATTAAATAAGGTTGTTCTACATCACTGTGAATATTGTGCTAGGGAAAGAATATGGCTATTCGTTTACTCGCTTTTTCACAAGATCTACGTTTTGCATGGAAAAGTAAGTATGTAGCGAAGCTCATAATGTAAGCTAACGAAACTAACTTATATCCCATTACAAAGCCACTTCGTTATAGATGTAGCTGCTTTTGTTAGACAAGAGCTGCATCATTCGCTCCCACGCTACATTAGCTGTCCCCCCAGTTGAATTTGGGAACACCCCGTCAAGACTTTTCCGAGACCAATAACTTGGCGTGACACCTCCACTATCAATATAGGAATCATGGTCATGTTCACATGGAGGAATACCTCCATTCTGTGGACGTGGCTTCAAGTTTCCGAGGATTCGTTCGTCGTTGTCCGCCGAGTATGGGAGGTAGACATGACGGCCTTCGAAACCATCGTCTTTGACTATTAGAGGTTGTTCTATGCCATTGACCACCTCTGAAAATATCCGGCTTATTGTGCACCTTGAGGCCATGCCTGTATATCTATCGAATTCCGAGAAAACGTGTGGAGAAACTCCATCTCCCGGATGATAACCCCTAATTCCAAAAAAGCAATAATCTAGATTAGACGCCCGGCAACGCTCCAGATTAGGCAGATTCTCGCGGAGAAAAATGGCTACCCACATGTAGTCTTTCTGGGGTCGCACATCAGGAAGGCCGATCCACCTCTGCTCGGGAATCCACGGATCATCCAATTTTCCGGTGTGCGGCGAGTCCTGCCCATCTTCAATGAATAGCGTGACCGTGTTCAAGTAAAGCTCTTTCAAAGAAGCGCCAAACGCGACAACGGCATCCCGAAAGAAGCTTGGGAAAACGTTGACATGGCGAAGCTCCAACGACGTCAAGTTCTCCAAAGTAATAGAGGGGTTGGGTAAAGGTCGGCTAGCCCACAGCTCCTGTGTTTCTGGCATCATATAGTGCATGTGAGAAAACTCTACTTCCATGTCATGCCGAAATATTTGAGACAAGCATAAGCTTTCTAGTCCTGGCGCATATTTCACCAAAGGCCATAGAACCGTATGGCCGGCATTGGGCTGGTATATAAGAGAAATTTCCATGTCAAGATGCTTGAGGTTTCTCATTACTGTCCTCATATTCTTGTGGTCCATAGGGTTCCTCCACAGCCGATGGAGAATTGTTTCAAACATGCTAGTGATGATGAGTGTTTCTAACTTGACTTCCGAAGGATCGTTACCGGTCACCTGGTCTTCATCATCACTATGAAGGTTCTCTTCCTCTAAAGAATCAGCAACGATGTCTGTCTGTTGCAACAGCTGGCCCTTATCATCGGATTCTGCATTATCGTCATTTGACTGCCTTCTGTGACGCCGGATGCATCTAGCCAGGCACAAGAGTATGTTTCCGAGAGCAAACGTGGAAATGTGTGTTTCATCATCATATTCCAAACGGGTGGGAGACTGTGGGAGATCGATCCTACAACGGGACAAGGCAAGGTTGTGAGCGAGAATTTTGTTGAGCACAATGTTGATAAAATCACCCGAAAGTGCCGTTTCCTTTCGCCTCCGATATCTTTCGTCTTCATGATCAACGGCAAAGTACTTGAGTCCCAGTTCACAGACTTCATCCCAGACTCGAGGGTCGGGGTGGAACAGATTTTCAAATATATCATCGCCACCTGTTCTTGTTGTTTAGCAAGTGTGCATGTCATCCAAGGTTCCAGGAACAGCAGCTTTTATATACTTACATTCGTGTTTAAGAAGCTTCAAGTTAATATATAAGTTGCGACACACATGTCGGATTCTACCAAGGGACTCCCATATCCTGCGATCAAAGACAAGCTCGTGCAAATGCGCAAAGTCTTCGTAGTTGAGCTTGAGAGCAGCACATACTTGGGACCTTGCAAAGGCGTTCCATTTCCTACATACTAAGCGGAGACGCACCGACTCGCCTGCGTGGTCCGAAGCATAAAAAGACTGAAAGATCATAAGCAGGATTTCGTCAGGCAGGCCGTTGATGAGATCTCGACCGAGAGCAGAGTCCGGATCTGTATTTGCCGCCAGAGCTAAGGAAGCCTCGCTTGAGGGCGAAGCAGAGGTGGGGGCAGGTGAGCACAAAGCTTTGGCCGAGAGCATTGATGATGATGATGATGATGATGCAGGCCCACTCATGATGGCAAATGGACCAAACAAAGGTCAACTTTGTTTGTCAAATAAATATGTACATGGGGATATGCGCAAAAATGTGGCGTCCAAGGTCGCGCTCGACTGGATACAGAAAATTCCCAGAGTACAATGGAGGGTGTTCAGACAAAGAAATCGCGATCGGCTGTTGTTTTGTTTACGGTTGTAGCTGGTGTGTTATCGATAACATGTATCTTTGATTAATGTGGGGCAATCCTATTGATAAGATATCCCGTGCTTAGTCACGACAAACAACAAAAATGGGTCCTGAAAAACAAGTACAAAAGCTTTTTCCCGTCTTCCAGTGTCCTCCTCAGTTTCTCTCCTTATCATCATCTTTTCGTTCTTTTCCGGAACTATTTGGACTCAGTCCGGTGTCATCATCTTCGTATCTTGGAACAGATATGAAGTATGCACAGGACTTTATTTCGGTCCAGGCTTCGTCGGAGCTCACTATAGTTCATTTCTCTTGCTTGCAACACCCGCAAATGAGAACTCAGAGATCGCTAATTCCCTTGAAAGCTTCTCGACATGAGCGACACGGAACCGAACGGAAGTAAACCAAATCACACCTAGTAACCTCCAAACGTGACTTGCGGCATATTGTGTACAGCACGGAGCTCTCCATGCTCTATTGCTGAAGGAAATATTCTAGTGCCAAGATAAACGTGATCTTATTTTCCCCTCTATTACCAAACACGTTGGCTACGACTGCTTTCTACGGCCGATGTGCATGAAAGACGGGAGACATCATCTTCACCATGGCGATTTATGAGCGTCTAAATGCGTCTCTATATGATGCATTTCTACACCATATAACGGGCGTCATTCCCCCTCCCCCGCCCCCCATTTGTTTCAATACCCTTGGATGCAACATCTACCTACCTAATTTGCCACTCTCCCACCATCCGTGATAGATATCAATTCCTAAGCGGGGTTCGGCCATTGAACTTTTGCGACGGAGTAAACTCTGTATCGCTGGGGCTCCTCTTCGTGTTGATCACTTTACCAGCCTGCAGTGCAACATTCTAGTGGTGTCTTGGGAGGTTGGAGCAACCAAGAATAGGAGAGTCCGGATTCTGCCTACATACATACATACAGTACGTGCAGCGCAGTACTTGGTTAGGAGAGAGGCGTGCGTAGTATATATATACACATGTATACTATATGTAGTACGTCCACAAATAACGCATCTCCAACCTTGGCGCTGCGAATGGTGGTATATTAATTACACGGTACGTGTAATGTAAGCTCCTGTTCATCTTGCAAGGAGTACGCATCAGCCCCATTCTCACTTTGAGTCTTTCAGCTTGTAAACTGATGGCTTTCCGGCTCAACCAGTGAGTAGTACTAGTGCCTCCTACAACCATTTGTTTCTCTTGACCATGATGGCAGTAGCACAGGGGAGAACCGAGATTGCGGCTCTGTAACGAGTCTGACAAACTAGCAGATCTTCCCCGTTGCTTTGAAATGCGTACATTTGAAGCCTGTTTTGAATTCCCCAAAGGAAGTCGATGGACTCAAAGCGGCCAGCCCGCGGACTAAACCTCCCAACAACAGTTCGATTGTATTATTTGTCACTGCGTCTCACCTTGCGAGCGGAGGGCTCTTGTACGGCAGACCCAGGTCGACAGGAATCAAACGTAGCCTTAGATCTTCATGTGTGACATACAGGACATACATAGCACGATATGGCATTCAACAACCAAGTCTCACTGTAATCAACAGTTTGCAGGCCATCAGAAAATATCTCTTCCCAGCCACTAAAAGGGCCATATCACTACTGTAATCCGCCAATTCATTCTTTAGCCCTGTTGCCATGCAACATGTCGGCTGGTACAGCCTGATTTTCCTTGGCCCTAAACTCTAGAAAACAGATGAATATGCAATGCAACTCTGGACTCTTTATGCTGCTGCACGCTGACCCGAGACCTTTGAGATGTACTTAAAATGTGCAGACCGCCTCGCTTACCTCCTAAGCCGAATCCGTCAAACAAGGGCTTTTCTCTTTTTGCCCAAAAGTAGGGGGGGGGGGGGCCTTTCATCCAGATAGATATGACATTTATTATCTAGAACGGGCTGCCACTAGGGCCGAAATAGAAGGCTAGAGAGCGGAAAATTAAGAAATTAGAAAGATGAAGGGAAGAGCAATAGGGGAACAATCATCGACTCAATTTAGCGCTGGGTAGTGTCTAGAAAATACACCGATGACTTGTAGAAGACGCAGCATTACGGAAAATACGGTGGGAATGCGGTCGAACGTATTTGGTAGTAAGCAAAAGCTACATGTCAAACAATTTCACAATCAACCCTCATTTCTTTTTCCCCTCCCTAACCCTTACATCTTCTTCTCTATCCACTTCTTTGTCTCTTATCCCTAGTGTTTCCTCTGCACTAAGCTGCTGACTAAAGTCCCACTTGGCCCCTAGTTTTTTCCCTAGGGGCTTTGCGTTCGGAGGCTGAACAAGTCCGTGGTGAAATCTAGTTTCTTCTAGGCTAGCTTTATTTCTCTGCTCTGTACGTTCTTCGTCGTAGACCTGATTCGTAATGCGTGCAACGTGGTTTTAAGAGTCTTCGTCTAGTATTATATGTATGTGTACATGCCTCTATACAGTAACTTAAGCTAACACTGCCCGCACGTACCGAAGAAATCTAGCATCTGTTTGGCTAAAATACTACTCGTACGAACTCGGCGATACGTATTGCGTTACAAATCACTACCGGATCCTCCCCCTTGAATTACAATGTGAAATAGCCCATGGGAAGCTGAAAACTTCCGATATACCTACCCCCTTTGACCTGCAGTACAAGGCCTTCCAGTACGCATCATCTTGTACTTGTATGCAATATTACTTCCTATAACAGGACCTAAGAATCCATGGCTTGCAGCCCCGTGGCCTTGTCTGTAGGTGGACATGTACCAAAGCACGTACAAGAGATTCGTATCGTTTGTAAGGGGTTGTTTTGGGTTGATGAACTTCTATCAGAAAAGAAAAAAAAGAGCCTCCATTGAACAACGCTCGTGCTGCATAGAGGCCCTATGGATGAAAATAGACCTGTAATGCTAGGAGGGAGACGGATTGGCTATTCACATGATGAGAATCCGAGTATCGGTTGTATCCTCACCTTTCTTGCAGCTCAATCTCATACGATTAGCTGCTTCTTCATAAGTTCACAACGGGCTTACAGGAAACATCGAGTTTGCCTTCGGCCTATTCTGACTCCATTTCGAGGATTGTTCGCCTCTTTAAGGCTGCAGGACGGTGTAAAGCCTAGGCCGAATACGGCCTTCCTCTCACCAGAACGCCATGACCTATGACATCATGGCAAATCCTTCGCATTGACGAGATCAAAATCTTTTTTTCTAGAAACAAGAATGCTAGGAGATTTAGGCACGGGAAAAACAAGAGCGACAGAAACGACACACGAGAAACAAGAGAGAAGAATTGCATAAAAATAGCGAGGGAAACAACAAATAAATGCCCTCCATCGGTAACATGCAGCAACACAATTCATCGAGAAGAATGAAAAATAAGCTTACTCCACAGCGTCGGATATCTTCTACTGCCGAATGGGCATACAATGAAGGAATAAGACCCCTCGGCAACTCGCAAGATCCATAGAAGATGATGAAATATAGTACCCTTTGTTTCGTGTAGTACGCAGCGAAAAAATAGAGGTGTATGTATATATATGTAGTTGGTATCTGTAAGTACTTGTGGCTTTAGTTATTTGCGTACATGCGCCTGTGGTCTCGTAGTCTTTTAATGTTTGTTAATACTTGGCTGCATATTGTAGTGGACACAGCTGTTGTAGCACAAGAAAACGCCACACGAACACAACACCAAGATTCACATCACATCACGAGAGGGAAGAGTCACGGCAACTGCTACAGCTAATGCTTATCTCAACTCCAGGCTAGGAAGGCACTTGCGCGACTAACCCCCCCCCCCCCCATAAATAGAGTCTGAAGGCGAGGCTATAGAATAGCCTCGTTGTCCTTTCCTTCTCGGTGCATCTCATGAAAATTATCATTTGTCCTCCACGACTCTATTTTCTTTTTGCTTTCTCAACATCATCATCATCGTCATCACCGCCATCAGCAGTCATCCCATCAGCCCAGAATATCATTCATTCCTTCTATTTCCTGGCCTTTGTCCCGCCCTAGTGTAATCGGATGCTTCATATCGTTTTCTTCCGTACAGTCCAAATTCTCTGTTTTCGTCACAGCCTGTCAAGTTGCTATTTTGGCTGCTTCAGGTTGTGCTATTAGGGATTGCCGTTTCTTTTTTTACTCTTTTTGTCCCCCTTCTGCTTGGCCCTGCCCCTTGTCCTCCCGTTAAAGGCTGTCCCTCAAGCAATGCGATCTGTTTGTATTGAAAGCTGAGTTTTCGTTTACCCAAGACTACTCACATTTCGAGCCTTTGCTTCTTCTTCTTTTTTTCTTTTTTTGCCTCCCTTCTGTTGTCTTCAATTCTAATAGACTAATTCTCTGTTTTCGTTTTCTCTATCGTTTTCCTGAAGTCTGAGTCTACTTCAATTTCATTTCCCGTCACTATTTGCTCTAGCCTTGATCCAAACGGCCTGAACATTTTGCACGGGCCTTGCTCTTGCTTCACCTTCACTATATCAGCCAAATCTTCCTCATACAAGCAACGTCATCTGCATTCTTCTAGCTTGTCGGACTTTCTTTCTCGTCTTTGTCGCCTCAAAAATTATTCTAGCTTCCACATTATCCCGCCTGCACCTCGGAAATTCGATTTTCTGTTGACAACTTTATCCTTCGATTTGATTGGCCTTCTCCGCATTCGCTCACACGCAACCACATCGCAGATCACGAAACGGGATTCGCTCCAGCTCTTCTTCTTGCTCTTGGCCCATGGGCTTATTGTTTCTCCTAGTTGGTTCATTCGTTTTCAGGACTGTGGGTGCAAGCTTATCTAGGGGTTATTGTGTATACACCATCCCTTGTGCTTTAGTCCAGCTTGCTAAGTCTCTCCGTATAAACATAAGATTCTGTGTCCAGTGCTTTTATTTCCAAAAACGCGAATAAAAGCAGAGACATTGACAGATACTTGTCTATTCTGTATGCATGTGTATATATATGCAAATACGTTACTAACGACTGCATATCTTCACACCTGCATGCAGGTCCGGTACGTACTATTGTCTTTTTTCTGTTCTGCTTTTCCGCATATTATTCGCAAAACTCGGAGTCCGAAACCCCCCCCCCCC
>NETT01000259.1:8374-31304 GCA_003449175.1 Ceratocystis smalleyi
GGGGAGATGACAACTTGTTTCTTGAAAATTCAGCGGCAAGGTGAACGAAAAGAAGCAAAAAATAAACTATTCTTAGATCTACGTGGATTCGGAGTTGGGGGGTGGGGTGCGTCTTCTTGGTTCTCTTTATGTTAAGAAAGGAAGCGAAGCGGGATGATACGTTGGGCGTGATGGGCCTGAAGTTGAGGTGAGATTGAGAGGAAAGAGGGGTTGATTTGATTTGATTTGAATATATTTTACGTCTACTGAAATCACTAGGATCAAACGACGCCGGATTGGTTACCGGACAGAATTAACCCTCCGCAAGGCTGANCGAGGACAGAGGAGCGCGAAAAGACAAAACAAAGGAAAAGAAGGGAGTGGACTGTGTGAACTCTCAAAATTCAGCCCCGAGTGTGATGGTGAGCTCCTTGAGTGGGAGTGGTGGTGCGGCGATGAGGCGGCGAGTCGACGACGAGGTTAACCTCAAAGTTGGGAAAGCGCGGCCTCAAGGCATCACAGCTCGTTATTCGATTAAACGACATGGTCTAAGAAAAGAAAAAAGAAAGAAAACGGTTATCGGGGGCATAAACGTTGGCCGCCATCAACCTGAAAAGAAAAGGTACCAGACCTCAAAGGTACCCCCCCGAGGGTTGTAGGAGGGAGAGTTGGAAAGAGGGGTACCGGTCTCGTTTCCTGCCCTTACATTAGCATCTTCATTGCCGGAAACAACATCCCTAGTCGTCTTCCATGCTCCTAGATCCCCAAAACCAAGTGCCCTGTAGGCTTTCTCCCCCTCAAATCGACGTATTTCTGTAGCGTTTGGAAAGAGGCTCGTCTAATGATCTGACCCTTATGCTAAACGGTCTTTGGCAGTCCGAGGCCCTATATTAATAACAACACTAGTATAATTTACGGACCAGGAGCAAAACGAGTAATGCTGCCAGGTTAAATGAGCGGGGGATGAACTACTGGGCAAAGGCAAAGAGGCCTGTTATTTGGGTCTCAGCCCTGGCTTGGTACCCAAGCAGAGAGAGGAGAGAGAGAGGGAAAGCAGAGAGCTCCACGTGCAAGGCCCAGATATCGTGAAATAACGAGGCTCTCGTGTCAGGAGCACTAGCATAATGTGCAGGCTCCGCTATTTTTTCTCGCTTTTTTTATTATATACTTTGTTGTCAATCATAGAGACAAGAAGACGTTGGCTAAAAGAAGCAGTCAGTCTTGCCTTGTTCCCTCCCTGGCCCGCGTTCGGCAGGACGAATAGTTACGTTGATATTAGTCGTTTCCTCTGTCTGGCAGTTTCTGTGAGGTAATTGGAATCGTAGCTATTGGACGGACAGCACTCGGAGGAAGCCTCCACCTGTGACCTGTGTTAGTGGGTTTGGTGGGGGGGGGGAATGCATTAAATTGGCATGTCGGCGCGCTGTGAATAAGACCTGGGAAAAGCCAGAGCTTCCTTTTCATTTGTCCGCCGATCGGCGATGTGGGATGACTTGTATCGTGAGGCTTGTTGCGGTTCGCTTGACCATCTTTTTCTTTTTTTCGCACTCTTTTTCTCTGGCTTACATGCTGGTTGCTTGTGGATTTCTGGCCACAAAGTCCGCAGTGTCTCGCCCTGCTACTGTAACCCTCTGTATTCTATTTTGAGAGCTGTAGATCAATGTCTGTGTCCGTCTGAAATGGGGGGTGTCTCGACTCTCTAACCGTACACGAAAGAAATGGGCCAGATTCCATCTCATCTGGGTCCGAAACAGAGGTAGGCGGATACATGGCATGGTATACCACAGTTGATGGGCTAGGACCGCGCTGTTTTTAAACCAGCGATTCTTGCTTGGCTCTATTTTAATTTGGTCGTGTGCCGGAATCCACCATCCAGCCACAACGCAAATAGCTGTTGTCTGGATCATCGTCGTTGTCATCGGAAGGCCGTCTTATCGGACTGTCGTTAGGGCAATTGGAAGTAGTTGCTTTCTTTGGCGGTGTCATTGGCGCTGCCACGGGTAGTTGCTTTCTTGTGGACCGCCCTTTCCCTTTTTCTTTTCTTCAAGTCCTTGCCGAGGACTTCACCAAGTCCTTGGTTGAGCCCTTGAACGCTTGCTTGTCTCTCTAGGGCCTGAATCCTATGCGAATCCTGTCCTTTTTTTCTTTATTCTTTTTTGCAATAAAACTACAGGCGAAGCGAGACCCCAGACCCTCATAGCTTTCCTGGACCTGCCTGTCCTGTCCTTTTTTAGGCTTTGGTTGTTTGATGTGCTCGTTGGGCTCATAGGCGATAAGAAGAAGGGAGACGAGAAACCAGAGGATGATACCGAGTATGCCGTCGCTCAAGACGAAAGGGTCTCAGAAGCTTCACTACCGGGCCGGAAATCAGGCAAATTTCTTCACCACCGGCTTTCTTCCTCTTTAGTTGATAGAGACTAGTTGGTTTTGATTTGGCTGCTGGCTGTCCCTTGGTAGCAATCCTGTAGTCATAGTCTGTGAATTCGGCGTTTTGCTGGTCTTGTTACATACAATCTACTACACTATGGTAGTCTGACGCAGCCCTAGGCCGAATCAGGATCCTGGCCAGAGCGAGGATCTTCTGCCACTGCTTTACCTCATTTCCTCTCGCTCTTCTACCACTCGGCAGATGCTTCCACACGTTTTCCCTTTTTGGCCTGGGGCAAAGAACATCCCCCTGGACAACCAGCAAGAAGCAGCGACCTGGCCGGACGAGAAAAAAAAGCCATCAGCAAGAGGGGCCAATCAAGCCGTGCTTCTCATGTCTGACCTTGGCCCCTTCTGGCCAGTGCTGGGGTTGGGATATTATTATCATTACTATTATTTTATGTGTTTTTCTGTGTGTTATAGGAATCCTTTTTCTTTCTTTTTTTTCGGCCACACCAAAGTCATAGTTGAAGCATGGCCATCCTTACCAAGATGCTGCCACCAGAACGGCGTTGGGAGTTTTTATCAAGTAACATGGTGGGTTTGAGGCTGATCCCTCTGGAAAGGAAGAGGAAATGCAAAGGGCACAATTGGCTGCTGGAATGGGGCGGGATAGCTTCAATGGGACTTGCCGCGTGTGCTTGTCTATGTGGATAGCGGAAGAAGAGCAAGAGACGCAGAGCAAGAGTGAGGTGCGAAGCTGCTGCTGAAGCGACAAGAAGGCGCCCGTTCGCTTCTCCCTCTATTGCTCTATTGCTCTCTTGCCTCTTCTCTCTCTCTCTCCCTCTCTCTCTCTCTCTCGCTCTCTCCCGCTCTCTCCCGCGCTCTCTCCCTCCCTCTCTCCCTCCCTCTCTCATGGACTTGCGCCTAGCACAGACCACAGCCGCACCGACAAAGATAGACTTGACATGGAACCTGGACCTGGTCGCTGTATGTATCGACGAACAGAATCCCAAAATTGGAGAGGGAAGCTTGGTACTGGCAGGCAAAGTCGACAGGGTTGCTTCCCAGCGAAAGAGAAGGGTAAGAAAAGGAAACGGCGTGGCGTGTACCTATGTACGGACTATATACTGGAGTGTCGCATTGTTGCAGGTTGGTGTCGTGTGCCAGTACTTTCTGCTGCCCTTGCTTAGCTTGGGTTTTGGTGCATGGTAAGGAATAGGACGAGGGAAGAAGAGAGAGAAGAGAGGTAGGGGTGTGTTAGTGAGACCCAGCAGAGCAGGTGGTGTGCCGGCCGAACAACAAAGCAGGAGCAAAGCTTAGCTTCTAGCTTTGGGTCCGACGAGTATATATGAAGCAGGATACATCCCTCGCCTTTCAGTCTTTCTCGTCTCTCCCCATCACCCCACAGCTTCAGCTTCATTTCCATCTGCATACATCAGCGGTATTCTTTTTCTTTTTCTTTTCTTTTTCTTAGCCTTTGTCATTCGCCTTGCTGCTTGAACTGCCTTGGTCATTTTGCATCTACGTTTTAATAACTTGTGCATTCTCTCCCCGTCTGATCTCTTCTGCCTCTTAGACAACCACTACACTGCAGCTAAGGAGCACTCAAGACTTTCTCCCTACTACCCCCATCTACAATAACACCACACATCTCCCACCATGTGCCAGTACTACGCCCACCAGTTCGTGTGCAAGCACAAGAGCCTCAGCTTTGCCCGCTACTGCGAGCGAGCCGGCCTCATCCAGACCCCGTGCCAGGACCGCTCCATCTGGCAGACCATTGGCATGGACAACGCTTGCGAGGAGTGCATCATGTACTTCCCCGACAAGTTCCCCCGTCGCCGCATGGGTCGCATCTAGGGGCAGAATCTCTCTCCCCTTTATCTGGCTCTTTTCACGACAAACGATTCCGCCTCTAGACCTTTTTTAGACCGGGCCCTTTTTCTTTCTCACCTTATTTCCTGGGTTTCATGTTCCTCCTTGCACTAGAGCAAAGCCGGCCTCTACCTCCCTTTTCTCGTCTTTTTTCTTGTCTTTTCTTTTTCCATTCTTCCGCATTATTTGCTGCTCTAGACTTTTTTATTGCTCTTTGATCTGGAACCCAACCCCGTTAATGCTTCACAGCGAACAAGCCAGCCAGCCAGAGCCTTTATTACCTTTGTTTTTTTCTTTCTCTTTTTTCCTTTTTACTTCTCTTCTCCGGCCTTCATATCCAGCGAGCGATCGTCTGTGTTTTGTTACACCTTTTTTATACCTTTAAGAGCGTCATTTTCTCTCGCTCGATCTCGTCCTTGTTTCCTATAGATTTCTTGCTTCTCTTATTAGACGGCGTTTATTATTTGTTTCTCAAAATTCACCAAAAATCTTGAAAAAAAAGACACCGGGAGGATTACAGTTCCGCTATCCCTACATTCCAGCAGAACCTCATTGATCACGTGACCTATTGGAAGGTATTACCATCTTGTAATGCAGAACAGGGCCTCATCTTGTGCAATGTGCGATGGCGTCCTTTGGTTCTCTGGATTGTTATTGTTTACCATGGTTTCTATTTACTACTGGATATCACGTCACGCTCGGCGCTTTACAACGTAGACAGCCTTGGTTAAAATCGAGATATACCCTTGTCCCATCTTTTCCGTGTGCAATGTACGTATCTGTGTGTGTTGTTTTCTCCCTGGCGCCACTAGGGCTTGTCAACAAACACACAACAGCCCGTTTCCTGATATCCCTTAAACCCCTTGTGAGGTCAGCCAGCACACACGCACCATGCACACAAATAACGAAGAACAAGAAAAAGAAATCCTGGCTGGCAAGCAAATGTGGATTCCTTCATGCATGCAATATACAGACAGCAGACGGCGAGAGACACCAAGGACAGGAAGCCAGCCAGGTAAGCACGGTCTTTTGGCATGCACTACCTACACCCAAGGTCTTGCTTGCATCGTGGGCCGAGCCTAAGCTAGGCCAATCCAGCCCTTCCAGGCATGTATGTGAGCGGCCCAAGTCAGTAGCGCAGCTCAGCTAGTCAGTTGGCCAGAAAGCCTGCTACGCTAGCTCTTACACTTCCGTTCAAGCCCTTGTTCTCTCTCACCTTGCCTCACCTTACCGTCACCTCCTGGGCCTGTATCTCGTGAATGCATGTCTCTCCTGCATTACCAACAAGGCAACCCGCCCGCAAAAACAATCAAAATCCATGCCCATCCCCTTCTCATGCACCTATCCTATCCCTTGAAACATCCAACACCCAACACCCATCTGCCCTCACCTTAGTCCTACCCTATGCACATACTGGCTGGCATTGCACATTCGGCTCGTCTGGCCCGTTCTTTTCTCACCCCTCTGTCTCCCATCCTCAATGCTTCGTGCCGTTTGGTCTTCACCGCTCCTCCTCCTCTGCGTGACTCTTGTAGCCTAACATTTTCCCCAAACTGCAGGTCTTGCGTTGGCGAGAACAGGAAAGAAAACGAAAGACTTGCCTGCGAAAATCCTGCACACCGCGATATCACATCTCACTTCTTCCTTCCCTCTCGCTTCGCGCAACTCCTCCGACACAGACCCTTCTCCCCACTTCATCTCTGCCTTCAACATGTCCATCTCTCTGCCTTTTCTTCTCTTTCTTCCTTTCCTCTCTTTTCTCTCCCCACTACTCCTCTCCTGCTCTCTATTTTGTACCTTGACGTCACAGGCCACTCTCTCCTTCTCCCCCGTTACTATGCGTCGTGAGGCTGATGCAAGAAGCCCAAGCAAGCCCCCATTGCTTTCCTCGGTCGCCCGAGGTGCTGTAGTACCCAAGCTTCCTCCTCATTGTTTATTGTTACAGTAAAAACAAGGGTAGAGAGAAACTCCCATGACCAGAGAGATCTTTCTGTCCCCCTCCCCCCGGCCTTTGCGAGAATGCGAAATCGCATTGGTGCTAGGGTCATTGCTGATCTCTTGGGAAAATGCAGTCGAAACTATGGCCCTCATCTCTTCTCTCTTTATCTTAAAATGTGAGTGAATCACACCGTGGTCAGACTACATCCTCATAATAGCCAGGCGATGAACGTACTTGAATTCACGTCGACCCACAACGGCGCCGGCGGCGAGAAGGATGCACCAGCCAATCACTGCAGTGACTGGCCAAATGTCCAATGTAACCTGTGGCAAATGCCTGGTATGCAAGGTCTGCAAGATCGACTGACTGTTCAAGGCTGTGTAGCGCTAATATGCTGTAAATTGCCAGCAGTGTCACTACCTAATCGATTAGGACTGGCTTGGCTCGTCTCATCTCGTTTGTGATATTCGAGTAATGTTTGATATCAACCAGGAATCCCGTTGGCCTATCGGTGGGTTTCTTGAGTAACACATGAAAATACAGCTTTCTGTGATACGCTACACCAGTCCTCGTAGGCCAACTTTCTTTTTGTTCTCCCTTTATAAGCACCCGCAGACATAGGGGGAATAGAAATAGATGGTCTTTGGCGGGCGGGAAGAATAAAACTCACCTGTGTCGACCACCATGCCCAAATCTGCTCACAGAAAGTTGAGCTGTAGGCTCTTCCACAGGCCAGTGCCCTCTCTCAAAATTTGCGTAAAAGAGCCTCTTTTTTTTTTTTTTTTGCTGTAGTACTACAAAGGCAGACGGTACAGATTTGAAAGGGCGTCTGCAAACTGAGAAAAGAAGAGAGAGAGAGAGAGAGAAAAAAAAAAGAGACCAAGCGGCCATTTCCTCTGCAGCCTAATGACCACTGACGGCCCCCAGCATTATTCTGTCACATTCCACAACAATGATTCCTCTCCACTGTCAGAATAACAGCTTAAAAGGCATGACACCATGACCACCGATTGGGCTAACGCCAAGAACGGGAACATATCGCAGCGGGGACTTTTCTTTATCGGTTTATCGACAAGAATGTAGCTGTAATAAGACCGTGCAGGCTTCCTATAATCGAACTCGAGTGGTCGAGAACCAGGAGATACCACATTTGCCATCAGGCGACGCGGCCCATGGCCGCCATATCCACCTGGCGATCTATGGGGGGAAATTTGGACTGAAGAGAGATCCTTTAGGACGGCCTCCCCGTTATCGTTACAAAATGCAGCCCTCGTCCCCAAGAGCCCAAGCAAAAGCAGAGTGTTTTAAGCAAATGCGAACAATGGTCACAGTGGCTAAATACCTCTTGGGGAGAAAAGGGTTGGGAGTTAATTTTCAGACCGGAAGGAGGGTAGGTAGGCGGGTGGCCGTCAAGTGTTTCGTTACACTTGGGGAGAAGAGATATCGGTGAGCTTTTGAGCAGTAGAGCGTTGTGTGTTGCATGTTTTTACTCTACCAGAAACGGAGTACGGAGTCTTGCCGACGAACCACGGCTTGTAGTTTGTCACATAATCCGATTGCTTACTTTTTTTTTTTCCTCTCTTTTCCAAAGTCTGGCGTTGATGCATGTTGCCAGAGAGCGAAGCCTAAGCCAAAGCCAGGAGGATGCACCTGCGCATGTCCCAAACCGGGCCACTTACAGACATCTGCACAGAGCATCGGATATATACATATATATATATATATATATATATATATACATATTTGTATGCCGTGTACACTCAATAATTATACTAAGCGCTGGACACCGCGGATCTACAGCGGGAGCCGAAGGCGAAACATGTTGCATTTGATGTTGAAGACCATGGATGGATGGTACGGTCGTGTAAGCATGAAAACATACGTATTGTGTATGCTTATAGCCCTAACGGGGCCCGAGCTGCATCGGTTGGACGAATCAAGCGCGCCGTGATCGGTTCGACAACATCAGTAGGGCCTTTAAGCAAGATCACCTCGATTTGGGGTTATAAGCTTCGGAAAGCCACCCCATTTGTCAGTACGATAGTATCCGAACAAATGAAGTGCAAAGTATAGGCGGCAGACGACTATGGAGCTAGATGACGACGTAATGTATTCAGCGTAGCAGAATTAGACAATTCACTGACGTCTGCTGATTGTTAGTACATCAGGGGGAGAGAGACGCAAGATAAAGCATAGGAACTCAGCTTTAGAAATAAGACTAGCTCGGGTCGTATGTGAAGCTGGGATGCGAGGCGTGGTTGATGGGCGATATGTGATGAGCGAGTTGGCTATGCATGCAAAAATGGCGTAAAATAAATGTCACGATGATTGGAGAAAATAAAAATTTGTATGGCAGAGATTGTGGAGCGCACAAAACTGCTGCTTCCACTTGCCAGAGATAACAAGGGAGGAAGCTTCCCCGCGATATGCATATAGCAAAGCCCTAGATGGAGTTTTACCAACAAGAAGCCGACGTCGTAGTAGTTGCTTCGCCAAGATGAGGGAAGGAGGGAAGTTGCTGTATATCAACTATGCTCCACTCCGGCCAAGCAGAGCCAATCAGGCCAACATCCCTCCCACTTACACCTCAACTCTCAACTCCCAACACTCGACACATTTACATGCTACATTATGTTATGGGAGAGATTTGATTCATACGCAAGAACCCAAGAGAAAATGATGTACGATTATGCCTTCCAGAAGTAAAACTTTCGAGTCATCCCCGATATGCCTTGGGAAACTCATGATAACCAACGCCGCTAAATGGTGAACACTCATGAAGAATACAACAACTACACAACATAACAAGCGATCGACTCCCATCTCGCACTTTCTACCAGAGATTACTTCTTCTTCTTTGCTATCCGCTTCATCGCCCGCAGTTCCTTTTTCATGCGGGGGTCAACCATCCGGTAACGGCCCTTCTTGACACCCGTTGGTCTGCCCTTGACACCTCTGTTCGCACCCCGGGCCACGACAATTCTGAGCGGCGCACGAGGTTTCTTCTTGGCAGCCTTGGCCATGATCTTGGAGATGGTAGTGGCCTTTTCGCTCTCAGTCAGGTTCTCGTCATTGGCAAGCATGTCCGACTTCTTGCGTAGCTTCTCGAGACGCATCGCCTCTTTGTGCTTCTTGCGGGCTTTGGCCTCGCGAACCTTTTTAATGGGACGGGCATTCAGTGCTCGCATCTTCTCCTTGATGGCATTGGCTGCTGCTTTGGTGATGGGCTTTATCGGCTTGTCGTGCTTGATCTCGTCCTCCATAAACCACTCGGGCAGGCCGTCGCGGTCGCGGAAGGCACGTTTGTTGAAGCCCTCGTCGAGAAGATCGTGCTTTGTCTTTTGGCCAGTGGCGAGCTGGTGGGCCAGGGTCATGGCTTCGGCAGTGATGATGTCGATGTCAAGGCGGCCATCAGGGCGGCGTTTCTCTTCCTCCCAGTCTTCAGCCTTCTTGACGACCTCAATGCCGTCATCATCACTGCTGTCGGACTCTTCGGCGGCAGCTGCCTGCTTCTGGTCGGCCTTGAGCTGCTCCTTAGCCTTCTTGACCTTGTCCTTCTCATTCTTGTCCTTCTCGGCCTTGACCTTTTCAGCCTTCACCTTTTCGGCCTTCTTCTCCTTCTTGGCTTCCTTCTTATTTGCTGGCGGCGGTGCATCAACCATTTCTATATCAGCAGGGTCTAATATGTCCAGACCCTGGAAAACGTCTTGGTTGAAGAAGCTTCGCGCCCTTTTAGAAAGCCCGCTATTGTCAGGGTTGGGGCTCTCATCGTCCAGATCAGTCAGCAGAGTGTTGGGAGTCTTTTCGTCATCGTCACTGTCCTCATCTTCACTGTTATCCTCCTCTTCCAGGCCAGACTCATTTTCAGACTCTTCTCCGGCAGAGCAGCCTTCCCATTCGCCGTCCTTGTGTTCTTCGCGGGCCCTCTTTGCTCGGTATTTGGTATCGGCGTCGGCCTTGCGGTCCTTGTAGTTCTCGTACATGTCGTCAAGCTCTCTCTCCAGGCGATCCTCCTCAGGGTCGCTGTCGTCGGACTCGTCACCCATGTTGATGTGGTCGGGCTGGTTAGATTCCTTGACAACCTGCATGCGACCCTTGGAAAGGTGGGCCAGAGCGCCATCCTTCTTGGCCACGGTGCGTAGAGCGAACATTGAGCCCTCGCCGCGAGGGCCCTCCTGCTCGGCGCCAATATCCATGGGCGCAGTCATATGCAATTGCATGCGTACAATTTCCTTTTGCTTCTTCTCGTTTTCCTTGCGGCGTTCCTTCTTGCGCTTGTTGTTCTCCTTGTCCTTCAAAGCCTGGAGCTCCTGCTCAATGCGTAGCTCCTCATCCATAGGGGCGACCTCGGCAACTTCACCCTCAGTAACCTCCTTGAGAGTAGCCTTCTTGGGAACAGACAGGCCGAACAGCTCACGGGCGCGAAGACGCCACTTAAGCAGCTGTTTGAATTCCTTGCGGCCGAGGACTTTGAGGTCGGAACAAAGCCTGCGAATATCGTCGGTTGTTTCGGGTAGTTTGCTGAGTGCTGCCAGCGCAACATCGCCGCCAGCGGGCTGGTCAAAGCTCAGCTTGTTGGCGCTTCCCAGAATCTCAATGGGATCAACCGTATTAACAAACTCGGAGGCTGAAACAACCTTGAACTGAGTCCAATCTCCCTCTTCATAACCGTCACGCTTGCGCTTCTTTAGCTCGGGCTTGTACACCTTGGCCTCGTTGTTAGGAGTAGGGGCCGCCAGTTCCTCGAAAACGGAACGGGGATCCAGAAAACGGGGGTCGACGACCTTGGGAGCCTTGTATCCACGGCAGACGACGAAGATCTCGGCAGAAACGTTACGCGAAGACGGAGGCTTAGTGGCCTCGACTTTGGTGAAGAGCTGGTTGAAGACCCACATGAGAGAATTGTAGTCCTTGGAGCGGAAGACCTTGGTGACAAAAGTACCGCCTTCAACGAGGAAATCAGTAGCCAGCTTCATGGCCTGAAGGGCCAGCTCGGCCTGGTTGAACGAATCCTGGTTCCAGGCAGTACCCACGTTGGGCGCACCATCGTGAAGGACAGTATCGGCCTTCCAGGTCTTGAGATGTGTGCGGATAGTGGCGCGAGTCTGCTCAGTCGTGATATCGCCTTGGAAGGAAATGACTCGGGGGATGGGCTTGATGGGCGACAAATCGACACCGACAATGATGGAGTTTACCGGCATAGCCTCAGCGGCCACTTGACACCACGACTATTAGAGAGAGAGGGGAGCGGGTATTGGTTAGCGATCATAGACATGGATGAGTCGAGGGCAGGCAGGAGACGAGGAGGCCTACACCAGGAGCAGCGCAAAGATCCAGCAGGACTCTGCTCTTTTCGAGGAACCCATATTTCTTGTTCAACTGGATCAGCTTGAAGGCAGCACGAGCTCTGTAGCCCTTTTCTTTGGCAAGCTTGTACCACTTATCCAGACGGCCTTTGCCGTGCTTCTTCTGGATGGCCATGCTGGCGGAGATGTAGGGAGGCTATTGGGGACGGAGTGCTTAGGGAAAGACGGCAAAGAGAAAAACGAGCGTATGAACGTGAAAGAGAAAAGGAGTACACTGGCTTCAACAGCCCCACGATCCAGCCTCGACTGACTATTCACTTAGCATTCAGTCTCCGACCCATGCGAAATTGTCACAAAATTTTCGGAAAAGCAAAGAAAATTACTATCGATAAGATATGCAGAAAGCAGCGACCACGGCCGATGATTGGCTGGATATGGGACGGGTAACTGTGGAGACTGGCTCTTTTTTATTGGCTGAAATCAGCTTAATGCGCTCAAGACGCGCCCCTCAATAATGCGTGTGGTGCTAGTAAATAGTAGTTGATTACGTATGTCATGGCAACGAGAAGCCTGGGTCTTGTTTTGGTTGAAGGCAGAGAGAGTCCTCTCCGCACCTCGCCATCACCATTCCCACTACAAGTCGACTTCTACAATCGGGGCTCTGCTGTATTTGTCCATATCGCATTTTATCTCTTCATATATTCTGTCATCATACGCGGCGATTCTCACGTCTTCCATATTGCAGACTCGCGCATCACTTGCTACCTACTACCTAGTGGTCTTCGACTCCCACTCATGGCCGCAGATGCCACGAACAAGTACAACCCTCGACCCATCTACTCGGTCACCCAACGCCGATGGTGCGACATCAGCGGCCGCCGCCTCATCCCCGGGGCGGGGCAGCGCCCGGCCAAAGAAGGCTGCATCGGTAACACCGAAACGCTTCGCCCGCTTCTTTACACCACGAACGACCACTAGAAGCAGCAGGAAGCGGAATGCGGCGGAAGTCGACGAGGAAGACGAGGCTGTCATCGGTAGTCGGTCAACAAAAAGGCAGCTATTCCCGGCGGCAGCTCAGCGGCAGAGATCAGATCGCTCTGTCGTGGTTTCAGCGCGGGATGTGGAATCGGTGCTGCCCTCTCACACGCGGCCTAGTACGGAGAACCATACCAATGCGGCAATTGATGTACAGCCCGGCTTCGGCGAAGATTGGGTGCCGTTTATGTCTTCGCCGTGCGTGAGACACAGCAGGCCACAGGCTTCTCCAGCTCGCTCTGAAGACCGTGATGCAGAGGGACGTAGTCTTGACTCTGCCCAGACACCAACCAAAGTACGCCCAATGGCTGCTAGGCGCACAACGCCAGCAGTACCGATTAAGCGGGCTGAGAACATCTCGTTCCGCAGTCGCCTGCTCTACAAAGAGTTTGGCGACAGTAGGCGATTCGGCCGGGCATCCATGGTGGCCCGAACGCTGCCCTATCATTCTCCCTTTGTGACATCTCTGTACTCGAAGCCAACGCATGTTTGGTTTCTTAACGATCTAACCCCTAGACAGGAAACTACTATCCCATTTAGCATGACGACTGCACTATGTAAGCATCCAGCCCTGTCCGACTCTGTACGCTCCAAGTGCTGACTATCCTAGGCAATGGCTCAAGGCACATCGCCTTTGTTGGTGATTCTAACGGCACGGTTCATGGGCTCGAAATGCACGAAGACAATTTCCCACAAATTTCCCGCTTCTGGCGGGCCCACGAAAACGCAATTACGGCCATGGACGCCAAGGGCCCCTACCTAGCCACGGCATCGGGCGACCGGACAGCGCGCGTTGTCGACTTCGAAACCGGCAAAACACTCGTCAACCTCGACCCGAGCAACGAGGCACTTCGTGACATCCGGTTCCGGCCTAGCGACCCGCATGTCTTGATGACGTCCTCCCGCGGCGGCGTCATCAGCATCTTTGATATCCGCCACAGGCAGCCTGCTCATGCCTTGGACTGTGCTGAAATGACATTCGTCCAATGGATACCGCCAAGACCCATCTTCCCCTCTGTCCAAGTGAGGCACTCCAAACCCATACACACTATTTCGCGTGCCTTCGCATCCAAAGACCATCAGAGCCATTCGCCCCAATCCTCGATTACCGCGGTCCAGTGGCTGCCTACGCGCGACCATCTGATTGTGTCGGCCGGAGGGAGTGATGCTTCCCTCACGCTCTGGGACTCTCGATATATTTCACGCAACAACGTAGCGCCTCTTGCGCACACCGACCTGCCTACTAACGACCCATACTATACCCGTAATTTCGGCGTGACCTCTTTGTCTTTGAGTTCAGACGGCAGCCGCATTTACTCTACTTGTCGCAACAGTAGCGTCTATGCTTACTCTGTTCCACATCTAATACTGGGCCAGGCACCTGAGCTCGAGCCTCTCGACAATTCACGGCTCCCCCATAAAGGCCTGAACCATCGTGGCCTTGGGCCCCTGTTCAGCCTGCGCCACGGTGACCTCGGCATCGACAGCTTCTGGATCAAGAGCTCCATCCAGCCATCCACCATCACCGGCTCGGGCGATATGCTTGCTGTGGGCAATAGCAAACTTTGTCCGGTTGTTTTTAACGTAGACGAGAAGACAATCCGAGCTCAGAGACAATGCGATGACACTCGCCCACGCCTATTCGCCTCCTCGAGCTGCTCAAACATCGACTCTCCTGACACACCGCCCTTGCCGTGCATCATGAACGGCGTGACACTATATATCGAAAACCACGATGGCCAGACCAGCAACAGCGAGACTACGTCGGTTGCGTGGCAATCCAATGGGTCGCTAGTTGCAACCAACGACCGGGGAGAAGTGCGGTTCTGGCACCATGACACTGAACACTCAGCATTACTGAGAGCCCACGACGCCAGTAGCCCAGTGGCCTCCAACAGCTGGGCGAATATACCTCGGAATCTGTGTGCGCTTGATTCACAAGAATACGGGGAGATGACGAGCCCGATGCAGCTTAGGCGGGTGAAGCACTGACCAGAGTGTTATGTATAAAGTTTAGAGCAAAACCACGGCAAAGCTCAGAGCACAGTATGCTTGCATGGGTTTTTATAGAGTGTATATATTAGTTATTCCTGTTTATCGAGCTCCTAGCGCTGTAAACATCTCTTTCTATGGGTCATGTTTTCCATTCTTCCACCATGTTATGCATGGCACTAGCTAGCCCCATAGCTTCTTTAATGGGACTCTCTATGCGGCAATACGTTGTCAAACTTGACCAGCCGTGTTCGTCTTATCGATACACGCGGATCGTCTTTAGTCTCTGAAGCATGCTCAGACACCGACAGCCCCCCCTCTTCGCCAATCCTAGTCTCCGAGCTATGGGCATCCACCCGGGGCACTGCATTCTCTCCACTGCCAGGTCCGTCCGTTCCACTGCCTGCCTGCAAATCGTATGCCTTCCGTAAGCCTAGCTCGTCCAGTCCCGCCATACACCACTTTCTTTCACGGTTCAACTGCACGCTATCCCGTGCGGCGCGTCGCGGGTGGCCCTTGCGTTTTTCATCCGGCCCTGTCCCAGCAAGACCTACACCGCCCGTTGCCAGGGCTGGCGCAGGAGCCCTGGCCGAAAATGCTACGCCTCCCTTTGCGCCGCTCTTGGTCGCTGGCACCGTGTTCCAGCAAATCATGTCCAGCTCCTGCACGATCTTGATCAGCGACTGGGCCAGGAACCGTGCTTCTTCGGTGACCTCCTTGGCCTGGTTGGCATCCAGCACGATATCTGCGTTTTGGAATGCTGTGACGATCAGTTGCTGGCACTCCGCGCTCTGCCCAGCAGTCATGCACATGGCAATAACAGGCTGCACACGCACGCGACCCGTACGCCGGCTGACCAAGTTCGGCGCTATAGGACACAGTGCGCTGCAGCGTTTCTGCCAAAACTCAGGCGGTGGTGGGGTGAAAGTGGCAGCGGCAGAGTTAGGCGTGGTTGTGCCGGAGGCAGGCCGAGATGCAGGAGCCACGGCAGTGCCGTTGGACGCAGTGTGGGGCATCTTGATCCGCAGGTGATCCGAGGACAATCGCATGCATTCCAGCAGTGTATAGCAGTAGCCCAGCAGGACGTTGCCATTAGCGGCACAGGCATCGGAAATGTGGGACACAATATCCCCCAAAAAGGCATTTTCAGCCATCATTGCAGACAGCTCGCGGTCAAGATCACCAGCATCCCAACCACACAAGTCGGACAGGTCGACGCGCATACCCCTCTCTCGTTCTATGAGGATCCTCATGAGCGGTTGGATTGCAGCTGCAGCGCTAAGATTGCAGGATACTGCCTCGTCGTCCTTCGGGTCGACATCTTCGTCGTCGCCACTGGTCTGCTTTCTCCAGATTTCGGTCACAGCGGAGAAAACAGGCACAAAATAAAGTAGACCGGCAGCAAAAAGAGACGGGTCGGACGCATAAGGTGGGAAGGCCTTGGGTAGGCGGCTGCTCACGAGGTTGGCTAGGTTGCGGAGATAAATGCGGGTAGAAGCATCGGTTTCTTGGAAGGTTCGTGGGGACTGGATAGAGTTGTCGGTGGGCATCTGGCGGGGAGAACCCGCAAGTGTGGGACCATGGCGGAATGCCGGAGAGGACATGCTAGAGTGGTGTGGCAAAAGAAGATAAGTAGAGAAGAGCGTGATGAGACGCCGGCTCCAAAGCTGTAGTAGACGAAAAAGGCAGACTCGATTTGCCTGTAGAAACGGGATCAGGATGGATAGAAGAATGAGACACGTCAGGGAATACAGAGAAGGAAGGAAAGCAAGGCCAGAAGAAAGGGGAAGAAACAAGAGGGAAGTGGCAGAGACGACTTAAGACTACTTCGGCGAAGCTCACGAGTGGCGACTTACATCATGATCTAAGAAAAGTGGGGGTGCCGGTATCACCATACTAGTTCCAACACCCAGAAAGGCTGACTGACTTGGCCTATTCCGCTGGTTGGCCAGGTTTTTGGCGTTGTCTCGCTCGACTATTCTACACAAGACAGGAGAGCCAAGGCCAGAGCCAAGAAAAGGGAGAGAGAAGCCGCAGCCCAAGAAGGTACAAAGACACGAGAGGAGAGACACAAGAGACAAAAGCATAACGAGTATTAGGCCTACGAGGTAGACGGACGATGTGTACCTTGTGCTACAAGTGTACATGTATACCGAATCTATTCCAGTACTTGGTTATCTTGTGCTGTCTATCCGACGTTCCTTGCAAGAAAAAAAAAGGCATGCAAGTCCTGTTACCTGCTCACCCCCGGCTGCTCTGCGGAAAACAAAGGAAATGAAAAACAAAGGGAACAAAAAGCAAAAGACTAGGAAGAGAAAAATGGGAAACGAGAAACGAGAAACAAGAAACAAGAAACAAGAAACGAAAAAGAAAAGTACATGTTCCGCATAAGCAGGCTCCAACCAGCGGTGAAGCAGCCAAGCCAAGATACGGCGGGTTTTTGTTTTGAATGTGTGCAAGCGGATGCGAGTTACGTGCAAAGCCGCACTAGACACGCGAATCCGGCTGCAGCCGCATGCTCTCCCCGGCATCGGTCTTGTCGCGGTCGTCGTCGTCGTCGTGACTCTCGTTATTGATAAACAGGAACGACATGAACACTACTGCGGCGCCTACCCAGTACACCCACGGCGCATGCTGCTGGTACTGAACCATCTCGCCGATCAACGACAGCGGAATTGTCAGCGAGATACCAACCGTCACGACGAGCGGTGTAGTCAACAGCATAGCAAACGCCCAAGAAATGTCGCTCAGGAAGGAAGTCATGGAGTTGATCTGTTGGTAGAAAGTGGCAGTGTTAGACAGTCAGAAGGCAAGGGGGTGGGGGCGGCGGTTTATGAGGCCAACTTACCAAGACAATAGACCAGATACGGCCGGTAGGAGGGAGAACAAACTACATTTCAAATACGTCAGTACATATGGCAAGCAACAAATATCCAAAGCCATGGCAAAGAACTCACAGTCTCCATTCCCGTCCAGTGCAGGATGAAAAACCCCGGCCACAAAAACACCAAGTTCAAGACGCCGACAAAGCCAAAGAACAGTGGCATATTCACTCTCTCCTCATTGCCCACGCGACCCTTCATCACCGTGACATACATGCCATAGACAATGGCGCTGGCAAAGGCCATGGCATCGCCAATCGCAATCTGCGACTGCGACTTGTGTGGGAAGCTCCCGCGGTCCTCGTCACGAGAGCCGCTCAGGTCGACCGTCGAGACCAGGATGACGCCCGCAAGTGAAGTTAGCACACCAAATAGCTTTCTCCTGGTGAAACCTTCGACACGGAACAGCGCACAGAATGTAAGCGTCCACACGCTGCTAGTTGACGAGAGGATGGTGGCACTACCTACGCTGGTGTACTGTAGGCAGGCCGAAGAAAAGTAATTGGCAAAGAACCACAGCAGGGCAAACTCTGCAGCTAAGCGGAGCGTCTCAAGCATCGACAAGCGGGCGGTGCCCTGTTCTTTAGAGCTCTTGATCGAGTCTTCTTCATTGGCGAGACGGTCAAGACTATCGCGGCCATCGTTGTCGTCGTCAATGCTTGAAAGAAGACCGTGGTTCGGCGAGGATTCGTTGTCGAGGCGAATGAAGCGCGACGTTGAAGACGACGAGGGCGACCTCTTGGACAGTTGGTACTCAGCCCAGATATGGCGAGCTTCTATGCGGAGGCCTGAGAGCCCATGTTTGTAGACAAACTTGACAAAGGACGGCACAAGATAGAGTGCAAAGATCGAAGTGTTGACATAGACGACAAAGAAAGGCTTGTCATAGGTAGCGTCGGAGAAGATGGACTAAAGCAGACGGTTAGGACCTCTTCCACACAATAGCAGCATGGGTGTATAGTGGACAGGACAACATACACTAGCCATAAAATTCGAGCACGTCCACAGAATGACAGTCACCATCAGCAATGAGATTCCAAGGGTTCGGCGCCCCAAGCCACCCAGCCCTACGGCTTCTGCAAGGGCGCTGATCTCCGATCTCCCAGACAAAACTGAAGGAGATCTAGTACGCAGTGTTCGGTCATGGTCGGACAGGCGGCCGGTGCGGCGGAAGTCGGCGTCGGTCATTGTAACGGGAGCGGAAGAAGCAACGAAAGAAATAAAGACACAAAGAGGGGTATCAAGAAAGACTCAAGCAGCAAATGCAAATATAAGTGAAAAATGTACCAAGAGAGATGAAGAGAAAGAGAAAGAGAAAGACAGAGAAAGCCCTTGAAGTTCAGCAGTAACCAAGACTGGCCATGGATATAATGGTCCTCTAGGGTATATAGCAGGTGCGCCGTATGGTATTGTATTATATATGCCGGGCAGTGCGTTTGTGCGTCCTCAGTTGCGTTAGAATCTGGTCATTTGCCCGATGAATGAGCGGGCGATATGTTCTGCACGGTACGAGTAGAGCGACGGCGAGAGATGCAGTGCAGACAGGACGACGAGACCAGTCTCGCTTTGGTGCCTTGGCTGCAAAGTAGGATAACAAAGGGACAAGCGGATGCAGAAAAAAGCAGAAGGAAAGGGCGGAGCGCCACGGCGACTACATGCGTGAGTAGAGAAGCAAGGACGCAGGTTTGTGACGTGATTATGCGCAGGTGTAGCTGGTTATGCAGGTCGGGAAATGGCCGAGAGCATGTGGGCCTTGTGTAGCGAGAGGGTATGCTAACTGCGTCGAGCAACAGCGAAGCGAGCAAGTCGTAGCCGCAGTGTATTGGTATAAAAGTAGCGCCCTGAGCGATGGTATCACAATAGCCTGCAAGTGACGATGTTGATCTCAGGAGAACAAGAGGAACAGGACGAAGAAGAGAAAGACCAGAAAGCCACATCGACTCCATCCACCATATCCAGAGCCGAAGTATCCAGAAATAGCCAAGCAAAGCGCACAGCTCAAAATAATAAAGCCCAGGCGTGCAATATGTTTGTGTGCATATGTGCAAGGCGTCTGAAACGAGAAGGGGTGTATCAGATCAGATCAGAAACCCACTGGCCAAGGCTAGCTACGGCAAGGATTTGGGCAAAGTTCAAGGGGTATGGAGAAGGAGGGATCACGGACCAACTGATGGGCAGGCGCTGTTTTGTCGTTCCTTAATTGCCGTCTCGCTTGCTTTCTTGCTGGAGACTTGGAGCAGCACAAGAGCAAGCAGCAAGAGAAAAAACGAGGCGGAAGAACCCAGCCAGCTTCGTGAAGGCATGCCCTGGGTCTGCTAACCCTAACGGCGTGACCTTCCGCGAAAGCTCCAGCGTTCCGGAATTGGGCTCAGCAGCGCACAACTCGGTAAAGACACCAAGATTTTCCACACACACCAGAAAACGACACCTTTATGGCGACACGTGGTACAAATCAAATGAGACAGAAGCATCTTCCCATTTTCCATCTCAACTACTACATTGCACCCAAAGCGTCTCGGCTGGCCTTCCTGAATCAAGACAAGATGGATAGAAGCGCCAGAGCACCAATGTCACTTGTCTGTGTCTGCACCCTAATGATAACCCTGTCATTTGGAAGCCTCCAGGTACCGGTTGCGACCTTACGATGACATCATATGTAGGCTCTGGCTCTGAGCCACAAGTACTGACGCTTGTTGGCAAGAGTAGGCTTCGGTCTCGCCTCTTTCATTTCCAAGCGAGAGCGGAATGAACACAAGCGCGTTAGTCGTGCAAACGAGTGCGGACAGACATGCATACGATGATGTATGGCTTGGCGCCCAGAGGACGTTCTCCTTCCCCGACATACATACCATACCATACGCTACCCACACGCTTTGGCCAGACGCATAGTACATATCTATCCAGAAGCTCGCAGGGAGCTTAGTGATAAAGCAGAGCATGACGTAACATAAGCTAGGAGGACGAGAAAAGCATAGAGATGATAATCAAAGAAGGCTCTAAGAAGACGTAGAGTACGCACACACGACACAACGACACACGAGAGTCGCTATTCTTTCCCTCCCGCGCGAAAACCAAAAAAAAAAAAAAAAGAAGACGCAGAAAATCACAGGGCAAAACAAAAAGGTAGAGGAACCCCCAAAGATATAAAACAAAGCCAAAAACCAAAACCATGTCATCAACGCCTTATACGTCATCGTCCACCGTCGCGGTGCGCATGTGGCAGAGCATCAATAGCAGAAACCGGAGCAAAGCATATTAGCGGTTTCTCCGTGTTACGCTCCAACTGCTCGCTCCCACCGGGAGGAAAGCGGGGAGCAAATCTCCGCTTTCCTTAACAAGCACAGCCGTCGCGGTCATTATCAATATGGATGTTAATGGGGTCTTGGAATTCGCCGCTGAATTCCTCTGATTCTTCCTGGGCTAGGGCTTTGCGGGCGATGACTGTGGTTGACATCATGACGATGAGAAGCGGTTAGCATCAGAGACAACCTCGGAGTTTACCCATGTTGCCCTCGGCTACGAGCTCTGGGGGACTCACCTTCAAAGGCCTGCTCGATGTTGATAGCCTCCTTCGCAGATGTTTCGAAGTAGGGAATGCTGCCCTTGGCCTGGCAAAAGGCCATGGCGCGTCGGTTTGAGATCTAGCAGCGTCTTGTTAGCGGAAAATGGCCATTGATACAATGGCTTGATGTACTGGAACCTACTACGCGTTTGCTCTCTTCTACATCGATCTTGTTGCCGAGAACGACCTGTATCATCGACGCCATACAGTCAGCATGAATTTCTCAACACACAGCAGGATTCCAGAACCAAACGTCGTCCAAGGTAGGCTGTCCCGAGACATGCTACGGCCCGGTCTACCCTGTTATGCGCCGTATCTAAGCTTACAAAGGGAAAGTTATCGGGGTCGCGGGGCGAGGCCTGGATCAGAAATTCGTCGCGCCAGCTGTCCAGCGCATCAAAACTCTTCGCGTTGCTGACGTCATACACAAGCACGCAGCAGTCAGCGCCACGGTAAAAGGCAACGCCTAGTGACTGGAAGCGCTCCTGGCCTGCAGTATCCCACAGCTTCGCGGGGAAAAGAAAAGAGGACCAAGTTAGTTGGCTGTCTGTATGCAAATGGGACATGGGCTGGATAGGGGAGTTGAGAGAAAGGAGACCAACGGGCGGGCTCGTGTTTCGGTGTTGCTGGTGCTTACCTGCATGGTGACCTGACGGTCATCAACCAAAACCTCGCGGGTCAGGAAATCAGCGCCGATAGTGGCCTTGTAGCTCGCGCTGAACTTTTTGTTGACCTATATGCGCAGCAAAGAGTCAGTACGGAGCCGTGAGCAGCTTTCGCACCGAGCCGGGCCGATGGAACGGTATTTGAACATGGACCTAGTGCCGCCATTGGCCGGGTGGTGGACGAGGCGGACGGGGAAAGACGATGTGCGTACATATTGGTTCATCAAACTGGTCTTGCCGACACCGCTGTCACCCAGGATGATAACCTACAAAGCCCGGCATCGTGGTTAGCATGGAAGCACTCATCATTATTCAAAAGAAGCCGGCACACGGACAAGACCGACGGTATTGTGACAAGCAGCCTTGGATGTATAAGAGGAGGGAGGTTGGGAGGGAAGGAGACAGAGTCGGGGACATGCGCACCTTGAGGAGGCCTTTCTTTCCAGCCGACATTTTGACGTTTGGCAAGTGGGAGCAGAGAGTCGAGAACAAGAGAGAAGAGCAGAAGCGAGCAAAAATGGACGAGGAGAGAAAAGAACGTGATAGAGTTTGTATCGCCTCTTTGTATTGGAAGGCGAAAAAAGTCGGTTCGCAAGGTTGGGAGCAAGAGCAACAAAGAGAGAGGTAATAATATGCTGACAGAGAGAGAGAGAGAGAGAGATAAGCTTGAGCAGTAAAAACCTAGTTAGAAAGGGCTGGCAGCGAGATTTGGTGGAACAGGCAAAGCGGAGGGCATTGATCAGTGCCTTTGGGTCGCTTTAGCGCTGTGTTGATGCGTGTTTTAGGCGGTTACAGGCGGTCGAGGGGCTTCAGGATCCTACTTCTGCCAGTAGATGCCCCTGCCAGCCGACCTACGCTAGCTGTATTTGGACCCTTACCGTTCACCGTCTTGGGCAAGAGTTTCCCCGCCCAAAACATCTACATACTCAGTTTGAGTCAGTCTGGCAGAAGTGTGTTGACTGTCGGCTTGATGATGTGTATGGGAGAGCGGGAGTGTGATGGCCTAGATAGATATCCGGGCCGCGCAACCTAGGAAAGCGACGCCAGATATGATTGCGAGTCTATAGCTGCAACACGTCGGACCCCAGGAAACAAACCAGCGTGACCGTCATTTTTGATAGCAGTTTAATTATAGTATTATTTGGGTAGACACACTGGCAGATACGTGGGCCTTCACACTGTCAGTAGAGCTTCTTGATTTGACTTGGATGTATTTTACGTCTGCAGTAGAGCTTCTTGATTTGACTTGGATGTATTTTACGTCTACAGTAGAGCTTCTTGTGTTTAATCTACACACAAAAGATATGAGCAAAGAAGCCGCTTCC
>NETT01000260.1:12485-26013 GCA_003449175.1 Ceratocystis smalleyi
GACTTGAGGCTTGAGACTTGAGGCTTGAGACTTGAAGAACCTGCAGACCTGCAGCCGGAGCTGGCATTGGAGCGAAGAAGCTTTACTACGGGGGGGAGGCGTGGAATTTTGGCCCCTCTTCCTATACACTAAGCCAGCCCCTCCCCCTACCAACTTTGATGCTTTTGATACTACATCGGTTGATAGGCTTTTCTCTAACTCGGGCTACTAGGGCTGGGCTGTCGACAAATGGCCGAGTTGAAAGTTGGATCGGCCTGTGTAAAATGTCAGCGGGAAGGCGAGGTTTCATTGGCTGGCTATTTTGCTCTCGTAGCTCATCAGAAGCTAAAGCGAGGGCGACGGCGCGGCGTTAGGGCGACGAGGCAGGACTTGGGAAAGGAGAGAGACTCGACAGGCCGACAACGGCCTTGCTGTATGTTTGGAGCAGTGCATGAGACGTAAGTCCCGTGCAAGTGTAGACGGGCAAGAATGCATAGCATGCGCATGTACACACGAATACGTCGACACAAACAAGCATGCACGTAGGGACCAAGTACATGTACTGCTACACGCACACTACACGCCCGCGCCGTCTGCCCTTCCTTCTCTAGACAGCCCAGCCCAGCAGAGACAAGGCCTGCGCCCAAGGCCAACGGACAAGAAGCACAAGGAAGAAAAAAGGCCAAGACGGCTAAACGGACCTGTTTTCTAGGCCGGGCCTGGGCCGGATTGCAGGCCGGGTCAGTTGAATGTAACCCAAGAAATAGAACAGGCAATGGCGGGGCTGTAATTCTGCACTGGAACTTGGGCGGCGGCTAACCCTAGGACGGCTGGCTGCCCAGGGTTATGAGAAGCAGACGGCGGGAGAAGCGACTGACAGTCGGGCTTAGTTGAGAGAGCGCCGAAGTTTCTATTTTGCCAGGCGATAATTCCCATATTAACTCGCAGATTAATTTTTGGGGTTTATTGCCTTTATTTTAGTGTCAAATTTGCGCTAATCCATATGGAAAGAAAAGAAAACGCCAGACAGGATGAGACGAGGGCGGCCTGGCTTTTGGTATTCTCTCTTTTTTTTTCTTTTTTATTATTTTTTTATTATTATTTTTTATTTTTTTTATTTTTTTTTATTTTTTTTTCTTCTTTTTTTTCCCTCTTTTTTTCTTCTTTTTTCCTTCTTCTTTTCCTCTTCCTTTTCTTGTTCTTCATTTCCATGAATATCATCCACAGCCCTGGTCGATTTGGGCTGTTCTGTCAAATCTTCAACTTCACGTCTTCTCTCTTCCCCACCCAACAGAATACAGAATAGACAAGCCCCCAGGCTCAAGCCGCGCTAAGTCTTGACCAGCGGCGATAACGCATGTCATTAATTCATTAATCCTTTACGTTGTCTTCTTTTCTCTCTGTGCACGCATCGATTGCATTGGCTTTTGGGCCTGAGCTGTCGTCCGCCTTCTTCCTCTCTCTCTTTTTTTTTCTTCGTCTCCCCCCCCCGCTGGCTCAGCCTTTGCGTTTATTCGCCCAAGTCGTCGATACCCAACAACAACAACAAAACCACCCCGATTATCGTCAGGCTAATCAACATAATTTCGCTCGTCATCAATACTCTGCCTCTGGATTTCTGCGCCTCGCCTTTGTCGAGACCCTGAACAAAAGAAAGAAAAAAAAACAACACCTATATCGCCGTCCCACCCGCCGCCGCTTCACCCCCCCCCAACCAACAGGAAAGACCCGAACTTGGTAGCTCAGTCTCATATTCCGTTGGTCAGGACACCGCCCAACTGCAGGCGTTTCTGCCATCTCTACACCCATTCGCGGTTGGATATTCTTCTCTTGCTACTCCCAACTGCGTGGTCCTGCCCTCTCCCCTTCCGCCATGGATATGCTCGGAACCCCACAGTGGAATCCCCAAGGCCAACCTCCACAGCACTCAAATCCCGACGATGAGTTCCAACAGTTCCTCAATATGGGCACTCTGGGATCGCTCCCCGATTCTATGAACTTTGACTACGCCATGCTGCCCCCGTCTGCCGGGCCTATTGACACCGCCATGGCTGGCAGCCAGCATGCCCAGTCTCTCATTTCACCCGCCAATCCTGCCGCCATGGCACAATCGCAGATGGACCCCATGACCTCCTCAACACATAGCCATTCGTCCATCCCCACCCAGATGATGCCTTCGGGCCCCAACGACGTCATCACCGAAATTGATGCTAGGATACAATACTTGCAGCAGCAGCGCCTCCAGCAACAACGTCAAATCCTCCAAGAACAGGCAAAGTCTCAACATCAACAACGACAGCACCAACAACAGCAGCAGCAGCAGCACCAACAACAGCAACAGCAACAGCAACAGCAACAGCAACAGCAGCAGCAACAGCAGCAGCAACAAATTCAACATCCCCAGGCTATGGCTTCATACTTTAGCCCCCACCAGGTCCCGCCTACCCCCCAAAGCCTGGAACTGGCTGCCGGCAATGGCAATCACTTCTACTGCCCGACAGATATCCAACCATCTATATTTGACAGCCGGTTCAACCAGCTCAAGGATCAGCCGCAAGATGTACGTCATAATTTCTGCTATGCGCCTTCGCTGCGCTTGATATTCGCCTCCCACCTGTTCTATTTTCTGTTCTTTGCCCTCCTGCCCTCCTGTCCCTTCCTTTCTCCTCCCCTCCCCTCCTCTCTTACTCCCCCCCCTGCTGTAGCCTGCAGATCCCACCCCACATGACATTGTTTTATACATGCTCATGTATAATGCTTATATTTGCCCTGCTGCTGCTCAATGCCGGTGCCACTAACACTCGTTTTAGTCCGACTTTACTCCTCTTGTTTCGCCAGCTGTAACTCCGCTTGAATCCCAGTTTTCCGTCGATGTTGCCTTTTCTGTTGCCGCCAACTACTTCAGCCCCCTAACTTCACCCGCCCTGCACGCCCAGAATGATAGCAGCATATTCACCGACATTCGCCATCTTGGAACCTCGTCCAACTCGCCAGTCGACCGCGCCGACGACTGGAATGCTCCCGAGCCATCTTCAAAGAAGCTGCGCAAGGTCTCTACTAAGGCCCCTGCCAAGACCCCCCGTCCCAAGACCAACGTGCGCCAGTCCCCAATTGTCAAGCCCCAGCGCCGCCGGATCAACGTGACTTCAGCCGCAGCCACCAACCCTTCCATTGCGGCCCAAGTTCTCGATGAGGCCGAGGAGGGCACCAACGCCAAGCTAGCCCGTTCGGGGATTGAAGAACCCGAGGAAAATGCTTCAGTCTCGCCCGAGGCTTTATCCGACATGCCGCCGCCGCCTTTGCCTCCTCTACCGCGGGCCAAGTCGGGCAGTGCTTCTCCGTTCATCCAGCCTCAAAACCCCACCTCAGACCCGACTCGGTCGCTGTCTAATCGGCGTCCCGTCCCTGCAACGCCCGCTTCGCTTATGAAATTGCCTGCTTCTAAAGCCAGCTGCACGCCTACCATGGTCCCCGAATCCATCACTTCTAATGGGCCCGACGATGCATTTAGATTGCCTGATTCAGCTTCCTTCCACAATTGTGACAGTGCCTCTGATGTTGATACTCATATGCACAACAACAATGTCATAGATAATACTGCAAAACAACCAGCCGTCTCGCTACCATCCTCGCCTATGTTTACCAAACCTCAGAGTGCAGCAGCCACCTCCCAGAGTCCACAAATGCTCCCTGCAAATCAGGGGACAACAGCTAACCCTCGGAAAACCCCACTTCTTGCTGTCCGGGGCTCCAAACGCCCAAACTCTGTACAGGCTTCGCCTGCCCTCCTCCCCAAGATTTCGCCGCACATCAAGCCTCTGCTTCCTACTGGCGCAGAAGATGCAGCCTCGCGCTTGCTGACTACTAAATCGAACTACCAAAACATTCTGGAGGGCAACACTGTGCCCGGAGTGACCTACCCCAGCGAATTGTCGACAAATCTTACCTCCAAGAGGACGTCACACAAGATTGCTGAGCAAGGTCGTCGCAACCGCATCAACTCCGCGCTTCAGGAGATGGCCACCCTTCTCCCAGCGCCACCGCCAAAGGAGGACTCTGGCGACGGCGATCCAAAGGATGCTGGCAAGCTGCCCGCTGCGACGCCAAGTAGCAAGGCTAGCACGGTTGAAATGGCGATTGAGTATATAAAGCAGCTCAAGGAGGAGGTTGCCGCCGCAAATCGCCGCGCGGCAGAGGCAGAGCGCAGGCTTAGGGAGAGCGGCATTGAAAATGGGGATTCTGACGCTACGGAGCAGGCCAACTAGACAGGTAGGTCTAGGCCCCCTTCAAAAAGGTGGCATGACGAGGGCGGCATGCTTTTTTTTTTCTTTTTTCTTTTTTTTTTTTTTTTCGCTTTTCCTTTCCTGATTGGTTTCTCGTTTCTTGGGTGGCTAGCTATTTGATTTTGCTTTTTTTGCTCGTCTTTTTCTTGATCTATTTATTCCTCACTGATCTCTCACGGCCAGCTACATTTTTGTTCTATATAGTTTTATACTTGGATTTAGGGATCTAGGTCTTTCATTGAAACGCCGGCAGACTCCCCATGGTTGTATGAGTAATGGGGGTGCGATAGATACCCGACAACGTGATGTACATAGATTAGCTTATTTGGCACCTGCTCACTTCATCAACATGTGATATCATAGCCTAGCACCTATTGAATCTGAATAGGGCTGCGTTGTTTTACTATTGGAGATGCCATGTACCAATCAATATACGTGGGTGGAACGCTATAAAGGCTCAAGGCGTGTTGTGTTTCCGTCTGGGGCGCGATAGGAACCCTGGACCTCTACCTGCCTCTACTTCTCCACTGATATGCAATAAGAAAGTACCAAAGCTCTGCGCCATCGCTAAAGCATATGGCAGCCACCTCACGCTGCCGAAGCAGCATGGTCCAGGACATCCTCGTCCATCTTTTCCATGACCTCGATGACGAGAGTTAGACTAGCCATAAACGAATTGGTGGCTACGCGTAGCATCCGGTTGGTGGTAGCACCGTAATCAACCTTGAGCACGGCGCCCTGCGTGCTCATCTGGCGGCTAACTAGCGGGGAGAGCTCGGGATCGACTGAAATGGCTCTGAGCGCTACATCGGCCAGACGCGGGGTCGGGAAAGGAATAGATAAAGACCTGCTCGTGGAGAAACGAAGAGAAGAGGGGAAGGGGTAAATTGGGTTAGCTTGTAGTCAACAGTTGTGCGTGTGTATACTCTGGTACACGTAAACGCAAACAAGACTGGTTGGCTTGGTAAGGTGTTGCGCGCAAGCGCTGTGACGATGGAGAGGGGCTGTTCATGGTAGTACAGGGCAGGGGGACAAAGAAGGCGTCAAGTCTCAGCTAAGATCAAGCACATCCTACAACCGCCGCGCAAAAGCGCTTAAGGGCAAGTTTATGGCCAGTAACTGCAGTCATTACACTGCAAGTGCGCAGCTGTAAGTGGGACAGGACAGAGAAGCAGGAACCCGAAGCTTGATGCAAAGGAAATGCTAAAAAGAAGCAAAAAGAACGAGTACCATGGCGAGTAGGGAGGAGCAAAGCAAGGGAGAAAGAAAAAGGAAAAAAAAAAAGAGGCTCAAACATGGCTGACTGGCTATCCCGAAGAGCTCGCATGACAAAAGACCGATGCAATAGCAGATAGGGTAGACAGGAGGGAGATCTTGCAGTACACACGACTTGACCTAGGCGGATGGATGCTTTGTGACAAGTTGCTAAGAAACAAAGGGCCTGGAGGGGGGGATTGCTGTACTTACACGGCACAGGGAAAAGAAGGGTTGGCAGCAACAGCGACAGCAGTTGAAGTGGGAGCCATGGTTGAGATCATGAGTTGGCACCACAGAGCAAAAGCGGAGAAGCAAGGAGGAGAGGAGAATTTGAACTGCACCGATAAGAAGCAGGTGCACAGCTTCTTAGAAGCGAATGATTGGCCTCGACACAGGGCTCGAGTTGTTGCTTGGCTTCGCTTAGCTTCTGGCAGGGGCCGTCGTTCTAAGCGGACCAGAATATCAATATCCAGATGTAAGTTTGGGCGATATTACAGAAATTGTTGGGAGGCTATGATTCGGACGCTGATCAGGGTTAATTTGGGGTTAAATAAGTTAGATGTGGGCCCATTGGCGGCTCAGAGGTTTCTGGAATCAGTCTGGGAACTCTGGAAAAACCAGCCCTGAACTAAGCGGCTGCTGGATCAGATGGGAAGGGCTTGACGGGAAGCGGCCGATTTGGGGCTGAAGAAAATGGCGCTCGGGAATTCGCCAAGGGGTGAAAGACGGTAGGTAGGGGGGGGGGGAGAGAGGACTTGCGTGCCTGGCCTCTGGGCGGCCGGGCTGGCTTTAGAGTCGACAACCCCATTTTTCTGAGCATTTCGTTCTACACGCTAGGAAAAGAAGTTGCCTGATTTGGGGCTACATGGAGCCGTGGGTTGCGCAGGCCGCAGATGCAGAGGCGGCGAGCATGACACAGCTTAAACGCCACGCTTTTGGTAGGGGAAGTGTTTCGGTGTGGCGTTGGACAAAGGCGGTCAGGCGGAAACAGCATGTCGGCCAGCAAGAAGCGGGAGAAAAGAGGGGCGAGCAGCTTCAAGCGCCGCCGGCACCCTAGCAACGGGGAGCAACAACACAGGTAGCAAGTGGGCGGCTCGCTGGTGATTGCACGACAAGGGCCAGAACAGCCAGAACAGCCAGTACGGTCCTCACCGGCCCTCTGCTGCATCTCTATTTTCTCTTGGGATTTTCTTTTGTTTTTTTCCTGGCTGTCCTTGCCAGCAGCAGGGATCATGCACTGAAGTACGGGGACAGGCTCCACATAAAAGCGGTCCGCCACTAGGGCCCGTCACTTGGATGGGGTGTTTCCATGGCAACATCTAGAAGGGTCTTACTCTAGTCACGAAGAGGCAAGGGGGCGGGCAGGCATGCTTTCCCTCTTGTTTCTAACGATTTAAGGGCAAGGAGAGAAGACGGTGTGTGCGGCGACTGGGAGCAGAGGAAGAGAGGGCATTTTATTCATTGACAAGAGACAAGCCACCCTGACTTTTTGGCAGTAAAATTGCCAGTGCGACTTGACTTGAAGGCCTAAGGCATGGCCCCCTGCAAACAATATGGAAGTAAACAAAACGTAGCAACAGCAACGGGTGCTGCTTATCTGGATATTTGACGCACGAAGAAGTCTCTTGCTAGGAGCTGTTCTAGGAGGCTGCTAGGAGGATTGCGGAAGTGCAGAGGTGCAGAGGTGCAGCAAAGGGAAAGCCCCCGCCCAGAGGCAAGCTGGAGAGACACGCGGCGCTGCTGCGAGCGCTGTTGGGAAGGAAGTCGAGTCTGGCGAGGCTGCGCTGGTGTCTTGCTGCACTTGCCACTTTCGATCATGATCAGGACATCGTGTGGGGCTCCTTTTGTCAGCATCGTAAAATTTTCCACCCGGTTTTCTGGCTTTGCGGATCGAGAGCGCTTTGGCACGCAAAACCCCCAGGCTTTATCAATGGCATCATGGCCATGAAGCATCAAAATGGCGGCGGCGGGTTTGTTTACTTTTTTGGTCTTGTCTTGCTGTTCTGCGGCTGGTCCGAGCCCTGCATGACATGCCAGACGGGCTTCGTGCATCCTGGTGCGCTAGAGTCAATGCTATAGGACCGAGTTTTCAGGTCTGTCAGCGCCTGGAGGACCGCTGAAGGCCCAGCAGCCAGCACTGTTTTTTGGGTCTTGGGGCCAGAGGAGCCCCTGACGTCCTTTCATACCAAGCAGCATAGCGCAATAGCGCATCCCCGGCCAAATCCATCCCATCAACATACTTTGGGCTTTGTTGTGCCTGAGCTTGTTATTTGTTTTGTTCTGCTCGTTTGGTCCATGACCCCCGTTGAGCTTCTTTTTGTTCTCTCGCTAGCCTTGCTTGTGTTTTTGCCGCTTGTGCTTGTGTTTGTGCTTGCGACTGCACCCCGGACCCAAAACATTTGACACAGGAACAAAAGGCTGGCGTTCTGCCCTTTGAATTGTCCAGGTCGACTTGTCGAGCTTCTGCATTTTTCCTTCTTCCTTTTTCTTTTTCTTTCTTCCGCTCTGTGTTCGTGTGTTGCTGCTGCTGCTGCCGTGCTTGCTGGTTGTTCCCGTCCCATAAACATCTTCAACTTATCAGAGCGCCTCCTTGCTGCCTCCTGTCTGCAGTCTGCCTATCGTATTTGCCATCATCGTTTTATCATCTCTCACCACTGTCGCTGTTATCGTCGATTGGGTCTTATATTGTACGGCTCCCGCCTCGCCTCTATGCTTATCCCAGCTTGCCCTCTGGTTCTGTTTTGATCGCAGCCTCACCTAGCCAACCGAGCTTGTTTCTAATTTGGCTGTTGTTTTTAGTGGACTTCTTCATTGTTCGTCTCCACCAATCATCGCTCACTCGGGATAAACAAACCAACCAACTGGCCGCTCGAGTGTGTCTATTGCTCAAGCACAAAGGTTTGCGGAAAACAACACTTGTTGATCTTCCACAGCTCCCTTTTTTCTTGTCTTTTTCTTGAATTTCGCCCCAGAGAATCACGCCTACGCATTGCCAACGCCCGAGAATCGCAATGTCTGCCTCCGCAAGTCACCACGTCGACCAGGCGGTCGCGATCATTCCTGGTATGTTTTGCCCGCAGTCTTCACATCAGTTTCTTTCGCCTCCCCCCCCCTAGTTGCTACCCAAGCGCTTGATTGTGCCCGGGCTTCCTGGAGGCTAAGCCCCGGTCTAAAGACGTGTTTGCCGAAAACCACTTTGGAGCTGGCTGGTTTGCCAAACCAGGTATGCACTCGTCGCTTCCGCTAAGGCCACTGCTAACCTTTTGCCGTGCTCTAGATCGCTTTTTCCTGGCTTCCTACAATGTGAAGCCCAAAGAAAACACCCCTTTCGTTTACCCTGACCAACAGTCTCCCGAGATTTCCCGCCGTTCTCCTTCACGAAAAACTCCCCCGAAGGCGCCTCGAGTCCACAAGTCGCCATTCTACTTCAATATGGATGACGAGCTTCTGTACAATGCTTTCTACCACGACTTTGGCCCGTTGCACATTAGTCACTTGTACCGGTTTGCCCTGTCTTTTCACAAAATCCTGGATGATCTGGAGAACAACAACTGCCCCATTGTATATTGGAGTAAACCTGATCCGAGAAGTAAATATCCCCGCTCTTTGGATCCTTCACTTTCCACAGTCCGATGCTAACAACTGTCTAGGCCGTGCGAATGCTGCTTGCTTGCTGGCTTGCTACATGGTGCTTATCCAAAATTGGCCTCCGCATTTAGCCCTGGGTCCCATCGCCCAGATTGAGCCTCCGCTGATGCCCTTTCGCGATGCTGGCTACTCCCAGGCCGATTACGGCCTGACTGTCCAGGACATCGTCTACGGTGTGTGGAAGGCCAAGGAATCAAGATGCATTGACTTGCATCGGTTTGATCCTGACCTGTATGAAATGTTCGAGCGTGTTGAGAATGGCGACTTCAACTGGATTACCCCCGACTTTCTTGCTTTTGCCTCCCCGCAAAGTAGCCCCGCCGTCCGCTTCCCAGAAGGCTCGCGTCTACACGAGGCTCTTCCCCGCTCCCTCGAGGAGATATTTGTCCACCCCGACTTGGACGAACCATTCCAGAATGTCCTGGCGCACTTCTCTACCAACAACATTGGTCTAGTTGTGCGGCTCAACTCGCATCTGTATTCGCCGTCCTACTTTGAGGCTTTGGGCATTCAGCACATCGACATGGTGTTCAGCGACGGCACATGCCCGCCGCTTAGAATTGTCCGTAGATTCATCCGCATGGCTCATGAGATGATCACTGTAAAGAAGAAGGCTATTGCGGTCCACTGCAAGGCTGGTCTCGGACGTACTGGCTGCTTGATTGGCGCCTACCTCATCTATCGCTACGGCTTCACTGCAAACGAAGTTATCGGTTTCATGCGCTTTATGCGTCCCGGAATGGTTGTTGGCCCCCAGCAACATTGGCTGCACTTGAATCAGGGGACTTTCCGCGAGTGGCGTATTGAAGAGCGCATAGAAGCCAAGCTTCGCCGCGAGATTGGAATGTCTCAATCTGCTGCTGTTCCGAGCACACCCATTCGCTCCGCGCCGAAGACGTCTCGCCACCAAGCAGCACAGACCCCGCCGTCTAACCGTAGCCCCTCTAGTCGCACGCCTCTTAGCGAGGTTGATGACAGAAGTAACATGGTTGCTCAAGACGATTATCTGCCTGCGCCTACGCCTGGCCAGCCCCGCAAGACTGCCCGCATTGGCGACCGTCATCATCCTTACCAGAGAAATGGCAACTCGCAGACGAACGAAGAGGAAGCCGCGTTGCAGAATGCTGCCGAGGCCGCTTCGTCTGTTAAGATAGCACGTCCTGCGGCCGAATCTGATGAAGAGGCCCATCTTAGAATGAAGTCTCATCGCAAGTCTTCCAACCAGCCCTCTCCCACACACACCACCAGATCATCAACGGAGCAAACGAGAACCCGGCCTGCTAGTAGTCGCATTGCCAATGCTGCGGCAGCAAATGGCACTCACACGGCATCGGCATACAAGGGAATTGATAACGACGCATCTCATGACACTGAAAACATTAACTCGAGACCATTGGCCAAGGTCCGCACCTCCAAGAGAACAACAGGGTCAGATTCCGCCTTGCGGTCAAAAGAAGGGTCAGGAGTTCGGAAAACGAGCGGCCGAGTTGGTAGTATAGGAAGCGTCGCTACCTCGGCGACGGCGGCTGCCACAGCTCGTAAGGTCTCAGCGACTGGTGCTTAGAAATCACAGTCCCCAGCCAGGGCCATGGTCGCGACGGTGTCTTCCTGGGATCTACGATGAAGCCCGGACATAGCCTCGTGTTCCTTGGGTATTGTTGCTTTGCTCTGTTTTCTGTTTATCGATGACTTTGAACCGGACGACTTTGTGTTTTATATCATGCATTGCTACCCTCTCACGGCCAACATACTTTTTCTTCTTCTTTCTGTCTTTCTTCGTTTATCTTTCCTCTTCTGCTACGACCGGCGGAATCTTGTCATGATGTTGCTTTTTTTTTTCTTTTTTTGGTTTTTTGTCTTGTTCTTTTGGCGGTGCACATGCTCAATGTGCGTATCACGCCTCAATATCTCTAAGGATATACTTCTCTTAGACCCCCTCTCTTTACAGACAGAATAGCTCCGACTACATTTTGCCATGTTAGTTTTGCTCATATGGTAAGCAGGCGATGAGATATGAGATACCCGTCGCCCTCCTCCCCTTCCCCCCGGCTTTGGAAAGCGACAAAGCTATTGTTTCTATTGGGGTTAGTATGTGTATGTCTTTGTTTTATTTTTCTTCCTGTGCGCTGTGCACATTGTCTACCCTTTTTGGGGTTTGGTATGACGGAGTTCAATGGGTTCTTTTCGCCAAGTTTTCATTATATTATATGTCTTTTTGTTTTTCTTCATCTCCTTTTTTGCCTGCCTGCTGCTGCATTTCTGCTGTGATATTGTTATGTATGACATGACGTCATTATCTCAACACATTAGTAACGCCACCACCATTTTACGGGCGTGTTTCGCTCCAATTCGCGAGTTTTAGTGTGTATGCGTCTTTATTAACTATATGCTCCGTCCTCGTCAAGACTAATTCAATCAAAGTGCTGCTTTCTTCCATTTTGTCACATGTCTGTCCCTCCGTCCTCTTTCTCCGTTTACCTAGCTAGGTCTTGACATCCGGCTCGTCACGGCCAACAAACTCCTTGAACTTGAGGAGGTCTGTGGCAAACTTGATCTCGGGCGCCAGGAACTCCTGAGCATCCTGGGTATACGTAGCGGGATCTGAGCTGTACTGCTCAATGTACAGGCGGATTGTAGCTCCAGATGATCCAGTGCCCGACAGACGAACGACAATCCGGCTGCCTGATGAGAAGCGGGCATATAGGCCCTGGTTGGCCGAGACAGAGCCGTCGAGATCCGTGTATGAGAAGTTGCCGGCCTCGGTCACAGTGCGACCGTCAATGGTGGAGCCGACAAACGAGGGATTGGCCACCAGCTCCTTGAGCACACCAACAACCTTGTTAGCACCCTCCGAGTCAACGTTTTCGTAGTCATAGCGGGTGAAGAAGGTACGGCCGTACTCAGCCCAGAAGTCTTGCTGAATTTGCTTGATGCTAGGGGTAACACTGGGGTTCTTGACACCGAGACCGGCGATGATGTTCAGCCAGGCGACAATGGCCCATAGGCCATCCTTCTCACGGATGTGGTTAGAACCAGTACCAAACGACTCCTCGCCGCAAATCGACAACTTGTCGGCATCAAATAGGGCGCAGAAGAACTTCCAACCAGTGGGCACTTCGTAGCTGTTCAGACCCTGCTTCTTGGCTACCAGGTCGACAGCTCCTGAGGTAGGCATGGAACGGGCCAGGCCAAAGACGCCCTTCTCGCGGAAGTACGGAATCAGCTGCGCGTGGTGGGCAATGATGGCGAGCGAGTCACCGGGGGAGACAAAGGCACCTGCTCCGTAAATCATGTTGCGGTCACCGTCACCATCCGAGGCAGCACCGAAGGGAATCTGGTTCTTTTCGACAGCCTCAACTAGCTCGTGGGCATATGTCAAGTTGGGGTCGGGGTGGCCACCATTAAAGTCAGGAGCGGGGAAACAGTTCTGGGTTGCGCCAGTCAGGCCAAGTTCTGTCTCAAAAATAGCCCGGCCGTAGGGACCGGTGACACCGTGCATGCCATCAAACAGAACGCGGAACTCGGGGTGGGAGCTGAAGAAGCTGCGGATGACATCAAAGTCAAAGATATCCTTGAGCATCTGGACATAGTCGGCAGTGCTGTCGATGATCTCGACTTCTAGAGAGTCATAGGTCTTGGTGCCAATGGTGGCAATGTCAATATCGGGGATGTCAGCCACCTTGTAGCTGGTGAGAGTCTTGGAAACCTCGTAGATCTTGTTGGTGACGGATTCGGGAGCCGGACCACCGTTAGCCAAGTTGTACTTGATGCCGAAGTCGTTGGTAGGGCCTATTGTGACAGGGAAAGACGCGCAAGTTAGAGAAACAAGAACAAGCGTGGCACGCATGCAAGGAGCTACAAGGGAAAACTCGGGTTGAGGACTTACCGCCAGGGTTGTGGCTGGCAGTTAGCAAGATACCACCGGTAGCCTTGCGCTTGCGGATGACATGGCTAGCAGCGGGGGTGGACAGAATGCCGTTCTGGCCGATGAGCAGTTTCTTGACACCATAAGCAGCGCCGATCTTGGCGATCAGCTGGATCACCTCGGGGTTCCAGTAGCGACCATCACCGCCAATGACGAGGAAAGCGTCTAGAGGATGGGGGGAAAAGAAGGGAGAGTTAGAGGGGGAGTGAGCTGGCTAGAAAATGAAAGCTTTGAATGTGGAAGTTTCCCTCTTACCCTGGGCGCCCTCGGGAATAGACAGCAAGATACTAGCAACGAAGGCTTCGCTGTAGTGAGGCTTTTGGAAAACAACGACCTTTTTGCGAAGGCCAGAGCTATAGCAGCGAAAAAAGCACCAAGATTTGAGTTAGCTGTGCGTACCAAGTCGGTAGGAATAGGCCAGAGAAGCGGCCACGAA
>NETT01000261.1:4075-33570 GCA_003449175.1 Ceratocystis smalleyi
GGGGGCGGCAACAAGACAAGGAAGAAAACAACGGAGCTGCGCTGGTGGCATGTTGCCCAGTCCAGTCCATTTCAACGAGCATTGATTCCGGGCGCTATCACATGTCAAAAACGAAAGCTGCTGAAAATCTGCTGGGGATCGTCAACAGGTTTTGTTGGGAAAAACATGGATAGTAGAAACCCAGCAAATGTAGGCTTCCGCCATGCCGCTGCAAATAGCATGCAGCAACTGAAATGGAGAAAAGAATCACATGTCAGCAAAGCAGAGATAAACGTTGTAGAACTTGCACGATGTCTTGATTGTTGAAGGGTTGCAATAGAGCCCCCACCGAACGTCCAAGCTACAAGCGGTGAGACGAGACACAAGAACCAAGCTTTTTTCTTTTTTTTTCCCCCTTGTTCTATTTCGCGTCTATATACCATAGCAAGAGCTGCAAGCTTCTATCAGATTCTGTCGCACAGACCACGACAAAAGCAGGCTCTGTTATTTGTAATTGGAATCCGGCGTATAGCAATGAATGCAGCAGCTAGAGACAACGCGCGTTATCACCAAGTTACGTACGAAATGCACAAGTATCGGAAAATCGCACGCCAGGTTTCAAAAGAGGGAAGCGAACCAACCGCTCAGCAGGTTACTCTGGCCCCCCTAATCTGAGATCTTCCTTTGAACTCCAAAAACGCCGGTCCGCAGTTCGTGACCAGCGGCAGTCTAGAGCGAGATTAGGAGAATAAGCATTAGGGTTAGCACGGGGTTAAAGCCCAAAAGTTCCTACGTCCTTATAACACGGGGTGATTGCGTGATTGCATTTCTTAGCTGCTATTGTCTCTGGATGAAAGCAGGGAACGTCGAAATCCGGGGCTGCTTGCAATTGGAGACAGTTGCTGATGAATCGGGGCAGTGAAGTAGGAGCAGGATGTTGTGATCTAGATAGTATTGCCAAAAAAAAAGGTTGTACATAATGTCGGAGAGACAGAAGAACACAGTAGATCGAGGCTAGAATGTGCCAGAAGTCAGATGGTGCCAAACAAGAAGAAAACAATACAGTAGCAAAACCAAGAGTAAAAGGCGAGAGGCTGGTGAGTGACGTCAGAGATCAAGCAGGCCCATCCTAGAAAAAAAGACAAGAAACGAAAAGAAGAGGAAAAAAAAAAAAAAAGAAAAGAGGCTTCGTGATGTCCAACCACTTGTACATATAGCCGGACACAACAAATGATAATTGAAAACAAAGCGGATAACAAACACCCCCCAAAGCCCTGCCCATCCAATCCCATACCACCCAAAGCCATACCCGATTCCATCCCGTTAAGGCCTACCTCAAATCAAGCCAAGCCAGGGCAACCAATCTGCCAGAACGCCGTTTTATCCCACAACAATCCAACATCCCCCATTCCCACCCACTGCCCTCTTGCTCACTGCGTGCGGTAGAACTTCTTGTACAGTAGGTGCAGCAGTAGATTGACATTCAGCTTCAAGCTCCCTTCAAACAGGTTCATAAACTGGTGCGACTCGAACTGCGCCTGGAGTAGGTCTTCGATATGGACTAATGCCGATGCACCGGGCATCTGCACGTGACCGCGCGAACCCTCAAACGAGAAGACGCCGACCTCATCACATGATATCGTTAGGTTGATGCGGTCCCAGTCGCGGTCGCTGATACCGTTCCATCCCACGACCACGCCCTTGTCATTGAGCTGCCGCACACTGTACTTGTATGAGCCAAATTTGGGCACACGCCCGCTGCGCTCAAGCTCACGTTGGTGGTTGTACTGTTTGGTAAAGGGCAACAGGAAGCGTTTCTTGCTGCGGAGAGAGTTAGTAAAGTAGCTTTGATCGGGATGGCACGACACGTGGTGTACTGCCCTGCCCTATTCGCTCGTGGTACGTACCCTTTCTTGTTCTGAAGTGTCTTCATCGCCTGCTCAATGTAGTCGTCATAACTCTTGCGTTGCTGTTCAAGGTAATTGGCCTTTTGCTGCAGGTTTGCTAGGGTCATGCGTACCCCCTCCAACTCGCGTTGTCGCTGGACACGACGCCGACTCTTGGTGCGAATATCCAGGGCAATCGCGTTAAGAATATCCTGGTAGTGGTTGTGCTTAGAAATACGGCCCATCTGTTCCAATCGCACCACATTCTCTAGCGCTGTACGCTTCAGGTCGTAGTATGTCATGCGTGTCACGTCCATCATATTAGCATCTGAGTAGGCGCCGCGTGTGTTAGATGCATCGGAAAAGTCCTCTTCAAGCAACATGCACCACTTGTGCTCGTCCTCAGGAGTAATGGGCTTGACGAGGATGTCCATGAGATTGGCACCTTGCTGCACGCGTATGATATACAGCACACAGCGCTTGGTCTCCATAAACAACGTCTTGACTTGCGCTTCCGGATCATCAACATTGTGTAGCTTAGGTGTCAGGAACATCTGGATATCTGATGAGCCGGTAGCCGTCATCTCGTTCTCATTGGTTTTGGCGCTTCCCAGCTCTTGCATTATCTCACGGAGAACGTCGTCTCGGTTGGGGCACATAGCCGCCAATTCCGAGGCAACGAGCCCGTGAATGGCAAATATATCAGCCATTTTGATGTACAGAGTCGGCTTGACTTTGGCATAGAGATCGTTAAATTCGTCAATGTCAAATGTGCTTTCGGCGTCAGGCACGGCCATTAGCTGGTCCGTGATGGCCAACAAGCGATTGATGGCGTCTTCAATAAACTCGTTTAGTGGCTGCAAGTATATGTTTTCGCCACCGAAAAGCCGGCCGGACGCAATCTGACTTAGTACTTTCGCTACCTCCGATAAATTGCGCTTTTGTAGAGGGCCTAAAGTGCGCTCAATAACGCCAAACGTCTCAGGGCTAATGACGGCAGGCTGCAGATAGAACTTCCATAACCAGTTTGCCACTGCACCGAGAACAATGTGCTGAGGCTCGTGGGGGAAGCGTCCGCAGAGAGTTTGGTAGGACTGGCGGCACATGTACCGTAAGCCATACGGCATACGGTGTAGCTGTTCCTCGAGGGCCACAAGGTATTGGTCACAAATCTCGCGCAAATCACGCATATGGTCGATGAAAAGATCGCGAGTCTCGGGGTCTTTGATAGCCACATCACGTGGAACATCAGGATGACGGAAGCTAGGCTGACCAGTGCGCAGCTCTTCGTTGGCAATGGCTGAGCGGTATATTTGCAATGGATCGCTCTCAAGGTCTAGGCCCGGATCATCGATAATATTCTCACGGATTAGAGGGCCAAGAAGATCACGCAAATACTTGCGGTCGCGGGGAGACCGGGTGTAGTTGCCGAGGAGCTTCGCCCAGAAAAAGTTGCCGCGCAGGAAATCCGGCAGTCCAATGCAAGCGTCCACTTCCTCTTGCATAGAACGCGATACTGCCTTGAGCAGGTAGTATTCCTCGCGTCGCTTCTGTGCATAGCCAAATAGGCCCATCATCAGGTGCTCAATGCGCTTACTGTCCTTTTCTGCCGTGCCGGTCTCGCGGAGACGTCTGAAGAGCCGGGCCAGGTATTGAGGCTGGGTCTGAAGGTTAAAGAACAACTGTTGATACAGCTCCAACTTTTTGCGCGAGTTCTTGTTGAGAGCCTTGAGGTCAAATTGGTTGGCAGAGGCCATGGTAGAGTTGGCAATCATACCCATGGCGTGGCCACCATAGTTGCTCTGGTGACGGATGACCTCGTCCAAAGTGATCTTGTTCTTGACGAGCAGTGCAATCTTGATGTCTAGCTGGTCAATATACTGCTGCAGCGACTCGTTTTGGCGAACCTTTTGCACCACTGTTTTGCGCATGCGTTCAAACTCGACTTCTTCGTTGAAATCAAAATCACTATCGTTAAGCAGATGCACAAAGTTCTTGACGGCATTGACTGGCGGGTTCTTGCCGTGCGTGAGACTTTTGTAAGCCTCACCCTGAATCTTGCCACGAACAAAACTCTGGATCTTGATGACCTTTTCCATGTTGGCCCTGAAGAAGCGCTGCTTCTCTAAAAATCTCGCGCGTACGATGAATGCCCGTGCGCGTGCCTGGAAGTCGACCAAGATTTCCTCCTCATCCTCGAGTTGCCCGATAATGTCGGCAATTTCACCTCTTAAGAGGGCACCACGAGAATGAGCTTGGAGAATAGTAACTTGTGCAGTGTGTGATTCAAGATCGTTTAGGAACTTGCGCTGCTGGCGGCGGTAGATAAAGCCACGCATGAAGCTTTGAAGCTTGGTAGTGATGTATGTGTGGCGGTCTAGCGAGGCGAGATCGAGGGCAATGTCGCGGCGAACAATCATGCCACGCCCAAGACTTTGTAGAAGAGTAATAGCTTCGACATTCTCAGCCAGAGCAGCTTTTTGATCGGCAATTATTTGGCGAAGAGCACCGGCGCGGGCCATCGACTGCAGTTTGCAAATGTCCTCGGCGGATGAAGCCAGTTCTCCCTTAGTGGCTGTTATCAAATTGCGCGCAAGCTTACCACGGATCAGGCCTTGCAGAAGCGTAATAGCCTCGGCATTCTGCCCAAGTGCGTTAACCTGAGAGGCCACAGTCTGTCTAAGAGCACCAGCACGTATCATAGACTGCAACTGGCATATCTCATCAACATGAGTCCTAAGATCTGCCTTGGTCGACATAACTGACTCACGGGCAATTTTGCCACGAATCTTGGCCTGAAGCATCGTGAAGGCAGGTGCAAATCGGTCTAGGCACACAAGTTGCTTCTGAATCTTTCCACGTTCAATCATAGCCCGAGTTGCTGCCTGCAAATCGACAATCGCAGCACTCTGTTGCTCCAGATCATACTTGTCATTGGCGATCTGAACACGGACTTGTAGACCACGGATCGCAGACTGGAGCTGCTCGACTGTACCGGAAGACATCTGCGCAGTCTCCTCTCTGGTGGCAATGTGCTTTTTGCGCTGCAGGAAGCCACGGGCAATAGCCTGTATATTGCGAACCGGGCCTTGGAAGGGTGCAAGCTGAGACTTAAGATGCTCAATATCGCGGCGGACCTTTTGAGCACGGATCATGCTCTGCAGATTCACAACAGCAGGACCCATGCCTCTAGAGACCTGTGCTCTGAGTTTATTGAACTCCCTGCGAGTCTTGTTGGCACGTGCAATGCTCTGCAGCTCCAAGATATCCGGCTCAAGGGCTTGGAAGATCTGGTGTCTGCGGTTGACGCGACGACGCACGAGAAACCCACGGGCAAGACTCTGAAGATTGCTAGCAAAACGGGCCATATCCATTTTGTACGAGACAATCTGACGAGAAAAGTCACCACGAATACGGGCTTGTAGATCGATGATCCAATCTTCGCGATCCCAAAGAGCATTCATGAGGGCACCAAGCTTCATGCGATGCAGAGCACCACGCACCTGGCTTTGGAAGTCAACAATTGTGGCTTCATGCTCTTGAAGCTCTCGCTCAATGCGCTCCTCTTCGGTCTCTTCGGGCTCCGGCTCCTCTTCCACGCCAAAGTCGGCACCCATGTTACCAAAGGCAGGCATATTTGCGCCCAGCTTGTCCAGGCCCTTTTGCATGGCTTCCAACTCGTGGTGTTCAAACTCAAGCTGACCAACAAGATTACCAATGCGAAAGTCTACAATGCCTTTGCGGTAGAGCAACCAACTGAGCGCGTGAATGCAGTAAATGACTTTGGGGATGTTTTTTTTTTCGTAGAGATCAACAAGCTCGAAGCGGAACAAGTCAGGAAGTTCCACTTCATCGAGATAGCGAAAAAAGATAGCAATGTTGTCAGAGTGGCGATACTGTAAACGTGAGTTTTCAAATATCTTGTAGTGACGGTCGGGGTTTAATGAGATGACAATCTCAGCCAGCGTTACACCATTGCGTAGCTTTTCCTCGAGTTCAACAATAGCAGGGATGGGTTTGTGGATAATGTCTTCAATCCACTCCTTGGCCTCACCAATGTGGCACAGGTACTCGTAGGCTTGCAAGAACTGACGTTGCTTGTCCATCCAATTGCGGTCTCCGAAGCCATAGTTTCGAGTTTGCTTCTTAGGACTGTCCGCTCTTGCTAGTCTACGACGACCCTTGAGACCAATCACCTCCTGTGTAGGGGGCACAAAGTCGAGCTCGCCTGCTGATTCTGCCGTAGCTAGTTTTGAGAGCGTGCGTAGATGGCCTGTGGTGGAGCGACCCAGAAGAGTCAAGTCTGTTTCTACAACACCACTGTGGTGTACCTGATGAGAGGAATTATAGCCAGGGGAAACAGCCCCTGGGCTGTTACTAATGGCGCCTGAGGCAGAATTTGAGGCACTGGTACCAGGAATATCGTTTCTAACGAGAGTGAGAGCACCAGGTCGTAGTATGGAGGAACGGGGGCTTAATGTTGGCGATAATTCTGTCCTTGACCCAAGGGTCAGCTTGGCCATATCAGAGCTCATTTCACGGTCATGACTTTGGCGGTGCAATGTCTGTCGTGGTGGCGTCACAGGTGGGGGTGGAGAATTCACTAGGGATGGCGAACGCTCACGCAAGCTATTGTTGCGCGATGATGTGACATGGGCGGAACGGGTAGGTGATGTCCGAGAAGACGAGCGCGTAGGCGATGTGGTAGGAGAATAGGACGAGTTGGAGACAGGTTGGAGCTGTGGTGCGGGTGGAAGCGGACGTAAAGACTGGCGGGCATTCAGGTAGAGATTGGTGTTTTGGCCGGACTTGTTATTCTTGGGCCTCTCCGAGACACCGCCAGGATACTGCCTAGATAGCGCGTCTGTGAATTCGCTAAAGCCTCGTCTATGGCTGTTGTAGGCCGAGTTTGAGGCCGATGCTGGCCCCATGCCCAAGCCGGAACGAGGGCCAGAGAGGCCAGAAATGGAGCCTGATCGAGGGCCAGAGCCGTAAGAGCCCAAGCCCGACGAAGAAAACGCCGATGACATCAAGGTGCTGGTTTGGCTCCTTTCTGAGATGGATGAGTATGCAGAGGATGTGGCGGTCGAGGCGGTGGAGAGATTGCGAGAAATTTGAGAAATGTGTGAGCTGTTGGTGCTGGAGCGAGAGGGAGGGCCAACGGCAGCGGCGGCTGGAACACCAGACGTAGTAGTAGTGGAGCTTGCTGGAGCAGCCAAAGGGCTGTTGGAAGAGACAAAGTCCAGGTTCTGGGACTGGCGCATAGACGGCGGTGGGCGGAAAGTTGACATGCTGGATCAAGAGGGAGGGAGACGAAAAAGTGGTCAGAGCAAGTGAGGTATGGCCAAGAGAAGGGACAACAAATGGGGGCGAGACAAGGAAAGCCTGCCGGTGAGCATATTATCTCTCTCGTATGAATATTGCTACTGCTGGGAAGAGGTGTGTTTGGCGGACCTGGCCAGTTTGACAGAGAGGGAGAAGGAGAAGATGGAGGACGGGCTAAGCAACGAAGATAATTGTGAGAGGGAGAAGCAAAAGCCCAAAGGGAAGCAAAGCATCAGAGAAAAAAAAAGAAAAAGAGAAGGATCAAAGGCTCTCACCCCCAAAAAGCAACAATGGGCAGCTTTACCAGGTGAATTTTCAAGCCACAACAAGGAAAGTCACAGCACAACAGACGGAGAGCGTAACAAGGGAAGAGCAAGTCGTACAGAAAATGAGGAAAAAAATAATAAAGGCGCTAAAAAAAGACAATAATAAACCAGAAAAATCGTGACGTGAGGTTGCTGTGGAATGGACCGGGACGCAACAAGGAAGAAATGATTAGGATAAAAGAATGTGAGAAGGACCTCACGTCCGTCCTACAAATGCGAAGACTAAATATTGGAACAGGAGGAAAAAAGGATGAGAAAAAAAGATCGTCGTATTTTTGTTTTTAATTTTTGTGGCCTCGTATCACATCCAGAGTTCTCCCAAGAAAACTGCAGTTACTCTTTTTATTCCCCTCAGCAGTGCAAAAAACGGAAGAAAGCACAAGCAGCTCCTGCCCATATTATGTGATGATTAGACGGTCGGCAGCTCCAACCTGGGGGTTTCTCCCTCTTTAATGCAACTGGAGAAGAAAAAACCAAAGCTTTATACTGCATGCATGCTTGTGCTGCTTTGTCCTATGCATATGAATGCTGGCCTTTGTTTACTTTGGTCCCTCGCCTAGCCGTCTTGCTTGCCACCGTAACGACAGCAACAAGCAACGGGTCAACCCCTCTTTTTTTCTTTCCCAAGTTCCAGAAAGCAAGACCCCTGGTTAGCCGCTCTGACACTTGCCTGCAGCTGCTGCAAGGTGGCGGCGTAAATACAGTATGAATAGACGAAGCACACCTCCAGCAACGGATCGCGAGACAAATGCTTCATGAAATGCATCTCCTTCTCACAACAATCGCTACGGTTGATCTTCAAATGAAACGATACAATAAAGATGGCATACCTCCAACAATTAGTCTAGAACAAATCAAACGGACGAGCAAGCAGAGATGTGAAAAGGCTCCCACAAAAATGCAAGAGGAACAAAACGCCTAAAGATAAAAGAAATATGCAATTATAGTGCACCCCTTCTCCTCATAGCAAACACGGACATTCCCTTTACGTTGCCTTCATGTCAGGCTTTCCAAACTCTTGCACTAATGTCGGCGCAATCCGACGCTTTTTGGGCTTGCCCGTATCTGCTCTTTCTTCTGCACCCGCCTCACGCTTAACGCCAGCCGAAGAGCCGCCCGCTACAGTAGCTGTAGTCGAAATACTAGACGTTGCTGCTGATGAAGACGTTGTGTGTGGCGTCTCTGGTGGCGTCGTAATCACACCAGTTGCTGCTGCCTTGCTAGTACTTGATGCCGTCAGACTGGGCACAGCCCCAGCAATAAGTGGCTTTCCGGTCGACGCTGCAACCGAGCTAGCGGTGCTCGCAACGGAATGCGCAGGTGAAGCTCCGCGTAGGTTGAGTGACAGTGCATTTGGGGATAAAGGTGCGATTGACGGTGTTTGTGCAGCAGTGCGTGGTCCGTGGAAGGGTGAGGGCGGAGCCGGAACCGAAGTCGCTGTGGCGACCTTGCCAATTTCACCAGTGTAGACGGTGCCCAATTCGCCAGGTGCAAAGGACAAGGTGGAGCAGAAGCCGTCAGAAGATGTGATCAAGAGTGTAGAGCCATCAACAGACCTATAAACAAATAACCATGTTAGTCAATCGTGTACAAGAAGGCGTGGGACGGCGTAACATCAGCTGTAGAAAATTACAAGTCAACATACCATGCAAGATCAGTAAACGTGGCGCAGTGAAGGTTGCTCACAACGCATATTGGCGTCATCTGCTGGGTGTCATAAATCAAGACGTTGTCCTGGGTAGCCACAGCATATACCATGCGGTATGGCAGTATGAAGGCCGGTGGTGGGCCATTCAAACTAGAAGCTACAGTGGTCGCTGCAGCGGCAGCTGCAGCAGTCGGCTTTGCTGGGGGCTCCATGTTGGTTGACTCGGTAGAGGCCACCGACTCAGGCAGTGGAGGTATGGCCTCCTCACTTGACGACGTATCAATTGTGATGTTCTTGGTTGGCTGCGGGCAGCCCCGCAGGGTGTATATGATGGGAGAGCATCGCACTGCAACTGAAGGCTTTTTATGGCCAGGCAAATGAGCAACAGGCGGCTTGTTGATACCGCCGCGACTATATATGTACACCGTATTAACGATCTCATAGCTAGGTTTCACGTCTTTTAGCGGCTGGTGCTGTGTTTGATACTGCCCAGAAGGGGTCAGCAGCAGACTACCGTCTGGCGTAAAAGTCAGCCGGCGAAAGAAGGACGTCAGGGTTTCATTAGCGTAGAGCATGGCGTTCTTGACACCCGAGCCGCTAGAAGTAAACGAAAGCGGCTTAGGTGACGCCTCGACAGTCATGGGCATGACGGCTGGAAGAGGCATTGAGGGAGCCGGAGACATAGACCTCCGCGAGGAAAAGGACGACCTTCTAGAGTGGTTGATGCCACTTGGCGGGTTCATGGGCAATGCCATTGACATGGGAGTGCCAGGTGCCGAGGGAGCAGGTGAGCTTGCAGCGACCGGACCTTCAACGGAAGCTAGAGCCGTGCCCCGGGCAGTGGCAGCATCAGACAAAGCTGGGCTTCCGACTACAACACGTCGTGGGGGGATATCGCACTTCATGTGGCCAACTAGCTTGGCGGTCTTCCCATCGTCGTGGGAATTCAGTGTGTACTGGCCGTCCTTATTTTTAAGTGAGTAGATGTGCACCGACCGATCCGACGATTGGGTGGCAATGTACTCGTTGAGTGGATCCCAAGCCACACCCTGTACGTAATGGCTGTGCTCGGCAATTTGGCGGACAAGATACCCCGTCTGGCTGTTGTAAATTCGAGCAATGTTATCCATACTGCCGATTATAAAGTAGTTCCCGTCAGGGGACCAAGCCAAATCGTAAATCTCGGCACCGCTCGATCGACACATGTGGCGAGCACGCCATGTTTCCTTGTCTTCGAGGCCCTCGGAGCCAAAGGCAGCTTGGTGTGTTTCTGAAGGCACCCAGACAATAACGTTTCCGTCGTCGCCAGCCGAAGCCAGTACCTCCCCCTTGGGGGCCCATCGCACGACGTTGACAGCCTGTGTGTGTTTGACGAGTGTTGAGAGATACTCGACCTTGCGCTCCTCACCGTTACGTTCGACCTTCCATAGCTATAAATGAGCATAAGCCCAATTGTTAGCAAGCATTCCGGGCACATGTACTTGTGTCAGGATATGTAGACCCACCCGAACATTGTTGTCACCGCCGGCCGTGGCCAGTCTTCCCTTGCCGCCCTGTTCGAAATGGGCGGAGTAGACTGGCGCATTTTGGTCATGCCAATTAATGATGAGAGGCGTGCTCTTCATTGTGGAGAAATTGCTTTGATGAGTATTCGTTGTTCCTAGTAGGTAGTTGCGAGTGTAAAGCCCTGCCGGGGGCAAGGCCTCACTATGTGTGAGGGGTAGTGAAGATAGTAGTGAGCAAGGCAAAGAAGAGGAAGGGCGCGCGCGTGTAGTAGAGCCCGAGAAGCAAGAAAAACGCAGTATTTTTAGGCTGTCGTGAGATTATCGTATCAACAGGTTGAGGAAAGCCTCAAGCAAGATAAGAAGAGAAGAGATCTTAGTCCAATAGGGGAGAAACTTGGTTCGTATGGCAGAGATTCGGGTATAAGGCAGTGCAACTGAAGATTAATAGACAATTCTAATTTCGTGTTGATGCTGAATCGAGTCGGATCAGGCGAAACGAAAGACGATGCGTTGCTCGTTGCTGGGAGAGAGTGAAGGTTGGACAGCTGAAACCAGGCCCAGGGCCAGGACCTTTTCTCTTCTCTTCTTAGCGGGAAGGGAGGGAGGGTTAAATAAATAAGGGTTGAGCTGATTTGTTAGGCGGCGGGCAGCAGCAGCGATGGAAGCAAAACTTAGAGGACGCAATAAAAAGACGATGACGAATTGAGCACACAAGAAAGATTTGAGGAATTTTATGATAAACCTAGAGACTTTGTTCTTGTTGTTAATGGGGAAGAAAATAAAAACGGCAGAATTGCATGTCCAGCATTTGAAGACATTCCCAAGGCGGAGAAGCAGGCCCATAAGAAGGGAAAAGAGGGCCACTCAGGACAAAGGGAAAGGCAAGCAAAGGAAGTCGCTTGCAGGAGGAACAGGTACCGAGAAATACATGCTGCAAGATGTACTTGATCATGTACTGTAAAGGTACCTTGCATGCGGCAAAGCATCTCGCAACAGCACGCCAGCATGCCTAGCAAGATTCTTTTTAGTGGCACGAGGTACTTTCAGGGTACTTCATACTAGGAGCTTTTTGCTGCTCCAAGACTAGGCTGGAACCTCGAGCACGCCAGCCAATCAATCAGAAGCCATTCTCGAGCGGACGACCAGGAATTCAAGTTAGAATTGCTACCGACTTCAAACAAGGCTTCAGTGAAAAACTACTGAAGGCTAAAAGCAGCTAAGAGCAAAAACTGAGAGCCAAAGACTAATGGCAGAAACCTAGAGCCTAAAACCCGGAAAGCCGTGTGCTTTGCGCTTTGGTGTCCTGGGACCTTTGCACATTGATTTGAATCTTTAATTTCTGGGTAAGGGGGGGAGAGAAAGGGAAGCTGGCCAGATCATAAAACGTCGATCCGTATAGTTATTTGTGCTTTTTTCTCCCCAACTAAGCTTGGCTAATAGCTTGCTAAATCTAGCCCAGCCAGCTTCATGCGCCAATAACCCCGTGAGGCCCAATTTAATGCAGCAAATAGGCTGTGTTTAACCCCCAAAGTCAAACCCTACCACTGACATCCCAAAACGGTGAACTAGGCAAAGATCCAAGCATTGGCTAGATTACGAGGACTTCTCAAATAGGCTAAATCTCATAGGTATCACATTCAAACACTGCTACTCAAATCAAATATACCGCCCGCATCACAGCGGCGGCAGATCCTCTCGACAATTTGGGCACTGCAGCCGGAACCGCATCCAGCCCTCCAAACACGGTGTGTGGAACACATGACCACACGGTGTAACCATGTAAGCCCTGCGTGCAAACACGCCCACCACACTCACTGCGTCCTTTTCTCCCGCTGAGAGCACTGGTACCTCTAGGTCCTCTCGGCAGATGGCGCAGTCCATAATGCGGATGGAGGGCCCCCCACTGCTGCTTCCAGCGCCTGGCTCATCCAAGCCAGCGCCTCTGAACGACGGGCCTGGCATCAGCGGCGACGACGAGTTGAGCGACGTGACCGATGACGACGACGAGTCAGCCAGCTTACGCGGTGCCTCGGCAATGCCAATAGGCAGTGGGCCGCTTTCAAGACCATCCTCGCGTAAAATAGGATGATAGTCCCAACCATCTGGGAACCAGGATTTAGGCACACCGATGCGCGCGCCCAGGAAGTCCTGTGCTGCAAGTAGCCAGAGCTGCAGCCAGAGCCAGCCGGCAAACATGGCAAAAGCACGGCGGTCGGTCGGGAGTAGTAGAGCATTGTCATCAACGGCATAGAAGTAGGCAAGTGGCGTGAGGCGGGTGGCGCTTTGGCCAATCATAAACTCCCAGCTGAGAGCACGACGGGAGTTGCGGCTGATGTTGCGGTAGATCTGCGGAAACCACAGAGAGAGATAGAGCATGGAAAGGCTATTGAAAATGAGAGTGCGGATGGACCGGCGCTGGGCAAAGGTTGATAGCAAAAGGATGATAAGACAAACGGCGAAGAGGATAATGCAGCGTGTAACGTGGGTAAAATTTAGTGTGTTGAACCCGGTGGTGGAGATAGGGGTCGTTGTCGCAGTGTTGGTTGGAATGGTAGGGCGAGATGCATTGGTGATTGTTTGCTCCCCAATCTCCGCATCAATGTCCTGGTCTGATGGGACAATGACCGGTGGAGACGCAGTCCGTTGGGCTGTAGGCAATAGAGTGTCTGTTTCAGTCTCGCCACCTTGCTCATTTGAAGGGCTAGGGGCTCGCGAAGATACGTTGCTGGTGCTAATACTATGGTTATCCACTGCTGTAGCAGTTGTCGTTGCGGCAGGTGTATCGGCGGTAGCGGAAGCAGATTCTGCAGTAGCCACTGGTACGGTTGAAGTGGCAGATTGAGCTGCCAGAGCAGCAGTGCGAGCACGCTCGCGTTCTCTCAGCCTGTCAGGAAGTTGAGTGTGGAAGATTTTGTACATGAAGACAATGTCCATGATGGTTGTCATCAGTGAAACAAAAACCAAGGCAACAACAGTCATGGATGAATGGGAGGTAAGCAAGAATACCATGATAAACATCATAAGCAGGCCATCGGCAATACTCATCATTGAAGTCGTCACAAAGCTCACACGGCCTAGTGTTGAGGGCGTCGAGGATTCCCGCATCTGTCGCTTGGTTAGACATAGCTGGACCGTAAGGACACTTAGCAAGCTGATCAGGACGTTGTTTAGCTGACTCCGGGAAACAGGAGCTCTGACACCCGTTAAATGGCGAGCTTCTGACAGCGGAACGGCGGGTGGGCCAACGCTTTCAAGGTAGAACCCGCAGTCTGGCGAGTAAACAACGGCCGACATTTGGAGTGGCGGGACATGTGGCATAGGTGCTCCCTGGGGAAAACGTAGCTCGCGCTCCATATCATCAAAGACATCACGGACTGTTTTTTGTGGGTGGCCACGCAGTAGCTCGTTCTTGTCTGGGGGCAGCAGTTGTAGGAAGACAAGATACTCGCACTGCGGCATCGGAGAAAATGCATTTCCGTAGTCGTCTGCACCCCACGAGATGCGTGGGTCAGAAAAAAGCTCGTTCTCTTTTACGGCTAGGCGATGTGTTAATGAAGCATTTAGAGCATGGCGCCCCGAGAGAAACATTTCCCTAGACGGCGCGAGCAGAGGAAGCCCAAAAATGCCATCAAACTTGTCGCTTGTGGTCGTTAGCAATGCAGCACCGGCCACAGGCCAATGTAGTCCGTATAGGGACATGTCCCACATCTCGTAGTTCCCACTCTCATCCTCCATAGAGATGGAAGCCGAAAGAGGCTGTGCGCGGTACTGAGCTGTCATTTTAGGATCGGGGTCCTTGTCGTCCTCTGACGGCGGAAAATAGCCTTTAGCCTCAGAGGGCAGGTCATGGAAGGTAAGCTTCATAGCTCCATGGGTGGACTGACTCATGTTCCAGCCCCAGTCTTCGTCGATTTTGAGCCAGTCGACAAAGGGCGACAGCTTGGTCAGATTGAAGTCCTGGGCAGTTTGGATTGTACCCGCAACAAGCGACTGAGTCCACCTACCCGTGACTACACCTGACATATTATGCCACACGGGGACGTCACGCGGGTCCCAAGTTTTGTCGGGACTATCGATGTGTAGCGAGGCATCACGATGGCGATGATCACATCTGAAGCGGAAGTCGTCGAGGCCCTGCCACGAGTAGTTATCGCCACGACGGAACCCGGTGAGGTTCAAGAAGCCGTTGCTCGCCCCGATGTACTCATCCTCCGGGGTTAGAGTCGAGTTTTCTGGAGGGTCTTGCATGTTTCTACTGTCGTCTCGAAGGAAAAGAAGAGGAGAATCGGCTTCAGAAGCGGCATTGGGAACATCGCTGGAGTTTGTTTTGGGTGCAAAGGACTCCCATGTCGCATTCTGCAACACCTGGAGGGCGTACTTTTCATGTTCCAGGCGTTGAGATCCCACGTCGCCTAGCGGGAGCATGCCTGAATCACTGTCTGGGCTCATAATAAGCCATATCAGCACAGCGAGTAGAACATATGCGGGAAACGACTCGTTACCTCGTCGCTCGACCACGGGCGACGTCGGGGTCTCTGGCGATGGCTGGTCTGGCATTGTAAAGGTGGATGGACAGCGGCACCAAGCCGTGCCAGCGCAAGGCCACGAGCCTGTGTCTATGGATGTCTGGGCGCAGGTTCTATGATGCCTGGGTTTGGGTCTATTAATGGTTTTCGTATCGGAGGGATATTTTCAAGTCGTCGAGATGATGATGCAAGGTCAAGGGTTAAGTGGTGATAGCGATAGTATGGGTGCTAGGAGATGAAAAGCGGCTAGAGGCCAGTTAACCAGGCTGGAAAAAAGGCTTCACGGAAGTGCCACGTACGATAAAATAGGGAGTGAATAAAGGCTCTGCAAATGTGCAGCTGGCGATATTTCTCTATTCATGGCAAGCTTATGCGAAGCGAAACTTCCAATGGTTCGATGAGAAGAACCATGAAGGGAGAGTAGCAAGATATGACCATAATGCCGAAGCTACCGCTTTGTTAAGGCTAGGCTTGCCCAAGTTTTGTTTGGGGCATTTTTAGGGTCTTGTTTAGGGGCTGGCCTCGAGGCTGTGCTACTTTTGGTGCGAGTAGTCGCATTAGCGCGCCTAAATTACAGGGCTGCCTCCCTCTGTCCTGCCTCTGTCCTCCCTCTGTAGCCCTGGGGAATATGATGGATGCTGTTCGTTTATCTTTCACCGAGGGCAAGCTCACCGAGAAAGGGCCCATATCTTCTTGACCGTTCACCGAGCCAACTACTAGATGGACATCAAGAATCTCAAGTCAGTGAGCCTCACGTCATACGATCCTACACCCTGTCTCCTTGTTATTGCACAGGCGAGTCTATAAAAAGACACCTGGATTCGCTTCATCTTCGACAATATAGCATTATAAGCTTACAATTTGTGCACCTGGCCTCACCACGCGCTAGCGCTCACCCCTCTCTACTCTCTGGCTTTTGTTTTGCTCATAGCACACAACACATACATACCCACACAATATGGACTCAGGCGGAAGCCCAACCTCAAAGCCCTCAGCTAGTCGAGGTGATGTATGTCTTGATCATGTTTTGCTCGCTACCGTCGACCAAGTGCGTTGGCTAACTGCGTCATGCAACAAAAAATTGCGTGTGAATACAAAAGGCTCCTCCCGATGATCCTCACGCCGACCTTAACGCTGCCGTCGAAGAGCTTCTGAATTCATTGAGCAACAAATTTGCTGGCGTCTCCAGCGAAATTTTTGCGAAGAGTAAGTGTGAATTGTGAAGTGTGGAAGTTTGCCCTGGCATTGCACCCTGAGAAGCAGGCAGAGAGACGACCCATGTGAGTGGGGGAGTGAGGTTGCTGACGCTTTGTTTTCTTTAGTGGATGAGATGTCACGTCGGCTCGACAGTCTCGAGACTGCTTTAGCATCCAAGGAAAAGGCCGGGAATGAGAACAAATCCTCGTAGATTGGCTACCGTATATTAGCTACGTCCAGATGCCCTGTAGTGTGTACACGTCTGCTATTAGGCAAATCTTCTACTCTGCTTTTCATCATTTTGTAATTGGTATTAATTTATTCTTGGCTTGATATACACTGAGATTGTCATTATCTACCATGACCGCACCACACCTGCTTTTTCCCGATGCATGGCACACAGTCAACTACCAGAAGGTGGAGAAGAACGAACAAAAAAGCGGCAACGGCGGAGTCTCGGGTCGTCCAAACAACCTTTTTTTTCTCTTTTACAGCTCTTCCTTGATCTCCGCGGCCTTCTTTTCGGCAGCCTCCTTGGCAGCCTGGGCCTTCTCGGCCGTGGCATCCTTGGCCTCGGTCGCCTTGTCGATGATGTTCTTAACAGTCTCGCCAGCAGCAATCTTGACTTCCTCAAACTTCCTGAGAATGTTGGCCTTGATGGTTAGCTCATCGCGCTTCTCTGAAGCAAGTCCGCCCTTGGCAAGCATGCCCTGGAGTCTGGCTAGCTCTTTCTTGGCGTACTCGTGGTTCTCGCCTAGTTTGCTAAGGACACGGACGTAGTACTCGGCTGATTTCTTCTGGACATCAGCACTGAGCTTGGAGGACTCGGCCTTCGCTTGGGTAAGGACATCGGAGAAGGTAGAGCCACCGGTCAGCTTGACAACAAGAGAGTCTAGAGAGGCTAGGGTGCCCGCAACATGGTCCAGGCCACCGCCAACAGTACGATGAAGACCAGCCTTTTCGTTGACAAAGGCAAGAATACCTTCCTCGGTACGGGGTCCTTCAAAGGGCTCGCCGACGGTGCTGCCAGCAGGGAACCACTTGATGGTGGGGTAAGAGTTGATGCCCTGTTTCTTGGCAAGAACCTTGCTGTTGGGCGCTTCACAGTCGACTTTGGCAATGATAACAGACTTGTCATGCTGATAGTCATCGGCGGCCTTCTCCCACTCGGGTGCTAGAGACTTGCAGTCTTTTAAATCATAGACTGGTTAGCTACGGAAGACACGGAGATTGGGTTAGATGTTAAAAGGGGGGAAGGGGCGAACAGGAAAAAAAAAAGAGGGCAACTTACGAGTGCACCAGGGAGCAGTAAAGGCCACTAGAACGCCTTGTTCACCACCAACTTGTTCGACAAAGGAAACATCGTTGAGAATCTGGACGGTGCTGGGGGCAGTCCACTTTTTGCGCATCTTGACCGTAGACTTTTGTTCAACGAAGCTGGCCAGGTCGTCTAGGGAACGGGCACCTGAGTATTCATGGGGAGTGTCACTGACGCCATCAAACCACTTTAGAGTAGGAAAGCCCTGGATCCCGAAGCGCTTGCCGAGCGAACGTTCAGTATCGGCGTCGACCTTGGCGATCTGCACCTTGTCATTGGCGTGCTCGTAGCCGGCAGCAAGTTCTTCGTAGACCGGGGCCAGGGTCTTACAGTGGCCACACCACGGGGCGAAGAACTTGACTAGAGTGGGCTTGCCACTCTTCAGAACGACATCGTCAAAGTTGGAGGGGACCAGATCAATGACGGCGGATTTGGCGGAAGCCACGGCTACGAGAGCCGTGACCACAAGGGTCCTAAGACTGACCATTGTGATGGAGAGAGATAAACGTGTATTTATAAGAGGGGTTTTCGAACCGATCGTAGTGGTGAGACGTAAGGTTGGAGCCGCGAAGAGGGTTATAGATAATGAAAGAAAAAACGAAATAGGCACGACAACTTGGCCTGAGCAAGCTGAAAACGACCAGCGGATAAGGTAAACAAACTTCCAGGTAAGTTCGGGGTCCTAATTGTGGCTTCTTTGGCGATGGAAGTGAAGCTTTCCAAAGAAGTAGAAGAATAAAACGAGACCGGAAACGGGGGGAATATGTGTAGAGGAACAACTTGCAAGCTTGCTGTTTGCTTGCTCTCTGAGCCATGGCGAAGGAACGAGCTGGCCTCTTCACGTTCTGTAAATGCATAGCTAGTGCCACGATTACGTAGTTGAAGCGCCACCGTCGCCCCGCCATAGTGTGGCGCAGGATTTTCCCAAAGAGGACGGCTGTCGATCATATTGCCTCATCCTTTGGTGATGACGAGATGATGATGGTGCTGATGCTGATAATTCTGGGGGGGGGGGGAACTTGTGACCCATTTTCTTAGCTTTGATGCGCTGTTAGAGTCGATGTTTGCAGAACTATGACGGCGAGTAAAAGGAAGCTTGCGACATGTGCTGTATGCGTGCCGTCTTTTGTGTAAGATGGGAAGAGGGCCAGGAGGAGGGATAGACTCTAGTTGAATGCAGGGCTAGCGGCTAGTAATTGAGACTATATTTTGGAGAACCGGCAACCTGAAAGAGCGCCTGGGCATCTCAAATAATGGTAGGTATGCGGAGAATCATGCCGGTAGGTGATAAGTTCTATTTGTAAGCATTCGCTCAATAGGCTAGCAACGCTATTCGGCCTCGCCACGAAACAGGTGTACACAGTAGACAAGCCCGATAGCTGCCTGGAGGCTACGGCTAGTACTGCAGCACTACGACAAACTATTGCTTTGATTTGAATATATTTTACGTCTACTGGACGAACTATTGCTACTACTACTTGTACTATACATCAATATTCCGGAAAGCCCCTTGTCGAGCATTGACCTGCCAAGGTAAAACGCTGGGGCTGTCGTCACTAATATTACCAATGCTTGTTATCAATCAGTTACAATGTGGTTCCTTTTGGCTGGCACGGGATTCCAGGGTGATGGGAACCGAGGCATTGGGACTAACTAAATATCTAACCCTCATTATCGTGTACCACACCATCTGAATGATTGCCATGGAGACTGGCCATCTAGTGAAGAGGCTGCATAGGATATTCGGAGAAACAAGCGTACAGCGCCAGAGAGTCTGCTTTATTTCCCCTATCCTTTTATGCCACTTATTCATTCCCGCCTCTCCCTACCCCTTGGAGGATGCAATGCAATGCTAGATGTGTCATGACGGTGATGGAACCTCCGATATCCATAGCTCTTTGGTTAACTACAACAAGGTCACTGGTCGCCTCATTCGTTGCAAATCATGAGCCACAGGGGCCGAAGCAGCTCAAAGACGTTTGAGCAAATGTGTGAGGAGTTATAAAAAATAGTGGGTAGTAAACCAAAGTAGCAGCTGCAGTTTGTAGAATGAAAACTCTGACATGTGTGATGCTTCTTGACCCCGCCCTGCCTTCACACGGGCCCGCCACCTCGATCATCACCTTGATTTCCATTCATGGCGGTAATTCCAAGCATCAACACGCCGACTTATCTATCGAAAATGTCCAGCTGAGCAAACTAAGACACTAGGGGAGCTCTCCTGGCTTAGTATTCAGCAGGCGGCACAACATATTCAGCAGGCGATGTCTCGAAGGGTCGCAGTCTCCATGTGCTCAAGGCATCGTTAATGACATGTGTTCGGCCCCCGTGGATATACGAGGACTGGTTATTCTTTGCATTAAGCGCCCTGTTCTCGACCGCAGATAGAGCAGACACTGCCCTGTTGCACGTCTTTAGAAACTCCATTGCAACGACAAGATATCCATTGCGCAGGCGCTGTCTACAAAACCCGGAGCCCCTTCGCCAAATCAATCCAGAGGTGTTGCTCCTCCAGTCATTCAGGGCTTCCAGCCAAGAAAACTCCGTTTAAATCGATTTGATAATGCCTCCTGGAGCCGCCATGGCAAGCATTGGGTCAAATGCATCTAAACCGCAGAGCCTCGCAGCCCTTTCTGTTTATCGAATTCATAATGGTGCCAGCAGAGAGTCCAGGGGGAAATCGCGCTTCCGTCGCTGTTCTATTTACTTTTCCTGGAGCGATCGTCGCATACAAGAGTCAATTCTTCTTTATGGTGCAAGGCTTATAAGGAGCCTAACTGTTCAGCATTAGGGGGCTCGTAGCACATGCAAGACAAGAAGACGTCATCCTGTAAACCGAAAAGAAACGCCGATTTCGGAGCGCTTCGAACGACGACGTCAAGAACAGTTGTCGAAGGAAATGGACACGAACAAAACGAAAACAACTGAGTGACAAAGAGCTTGCTTTCCGAAAACACGCAGCATCAGCCTCAATTTCGTTCGCTCCGAGCCGAGCCCCGAGTTGAGACAAAACCTAAGGAGCGATTGCTCCACTGAAGGGGGCGACTTGATTTTTCATAACTCGATTCTTTTATGTTTCGGAGATTCAAGATAACGGGGGTTAGTCCAAGGGCGGGCGGTGCCGCAGCGAGCCAATGAGTCAAGTCAAGCCCGTCTTTACTATAGACACACCGCCGTGCTTATACCAGGCTCTTGGCGCCTCTTCTCCGCTCCGGCGCTGGACCGAAGCTTGTTAGGATGGTGATCCTTTTTCTCTGTGGATGTCGTGGTCTCAAAGAAAGCAAGGAAGACTAGGCAATATTCTTTTATTTCTCTTGCTACCATTGAGCTGGGAAATAAGCCGCAGCCTGCTTGTTGGCCCTTCTCCGGCGTCGTCGTCGCCACTTTTGCTTGTTCTATCTCTTCGTTTTGCCTTTTTATCCCGCTTTTTACGCTAGTGCTGGTTGCATCCAAGTGTGGGGGCGAGTTCAAAGAAGAGAAGCTGTCATGACATGCATCGTTTCAAGCCTCGTCTCGCCGTACTCCGCTTTCCTTACTTCCCTTGCCTAATGGGGCGTTGCTGTTTTCTCTCTTCATACTTTTACCTTGGAACTGCTAGCATATCCCACTACAATCTCTCTTCCTGCGTCACTGCCAGACATGAGAACTAATCCCAAGCGGGTTAAAGCTTGTGCTAGTGAAGCTTCCCGGAACTGTAGTACTAAAGAGGGTGTAGCCGAAGCAAAAGCAAAGAGAAATACGTACTAAAGCGACGACTCCGGCCTCGCTCTATCATTATAAAGCCTCTGTCTAGAGAAGGGTTAGAGTTGTCAATATTACTCTCGGGCGTATAGGAGAAGAGCCAATAGTTGCATTAAGACGCAGCCTGGCTTCTAGTATAAAGTCGTGGTGCTCTCCTCCTAGTCTTCTCTCTGAATTCTCTACCCACTGTCAATTCTTCTCCATCCTTTAAAAACTATAGCCCATCTTTGACAAACATCCTTTTTTCTTCCACACACACGTACTATTTGCCTTCTGGTACTTCCTGTAGCCATCATGTCTAACATTGCCCCCGAGCCCGAATTCGAGCAGGCTTACAAAGGTGAGCCATCCCACACCGTCTTCGTATTGGTGTTTATTTTTTCTTGATATCCCTACTAACACCTGCTTTGTAGAGCTTGTTAGTTCCCTCGAGAACTCAACCCTGTTTGAAAAGAACCCCGAGTACCGCACCGCTCTTAAGGTTGTGTCTATCCCTGAGCGCGTCATCCAGTTCCGTGTTGTCTGGGAAGACGACAAAGGCCAATTGCAGGTCAACCGCGGCTTTCGTGTGCAGTTCAACTCCGCCCTGGGCCCGTACAAGGGCGGCCTCCGTTTCCATCCTTCCGTGAATCTGTCAATCCTCAAGTTTCTGGGCTTCGAGCAGATTTTCAAGAATGCCTTGACTGGACTGTCTATGGGTGGCGGCAAGGGTGGTGCTGACTTTGACCCGAAGGGCAAGTCTGACAACGAGATCCGCCGTTTCTGCGACTCTTTCATGCGTGAGCTGAGCAAGCACATTGGCGCTGACACTGACGTGCCCGCTGGAGACATTGGTGTATCTGGCCGTGAAATTGGCTGGCTGTTCGGTGCCTACCGCAAGTACCGCAACCGTTGGGAGGGTGTTCTGACAGGCAAGGGCCTGTCATGGGGAGGTTCCCTTATCCGCCCCGAGGCCACTGGCTACGGTTTGGTGTACTATGTTGAGTATATGCTGAAGGAAGCTGGCCGCGGATCGTTCAACGGCAAGCGCGTGGCTATTTCGGGCTCAGGAAATGTGGCGCAATATGCGGCCCTCAAGTGCCTGGAGCTAGGCGCTACGGTGGTGTCGCTGTCAGATTCCAAGGGCTCGCTAATTGCCAACGACGGCCAAGGCTTTACGGCTGAAGAGATTGGCAAGATTGCCGAGCTCAAGGTAGCCCGTGGCTCTTTGACTGCTTTTGAAGCCGGCTCCAAATTCAAGTACGTTGATGGCGCACGGCCGTGGGTGCATGTCGGCAAGGTTGATATTGCGCTGCCATCAGCTACACAGAACGAAGTATCCAAGGAGGAGGCCCAGACGCTGGTGGCCAACGGCTGCCTAGTTGTTGCCGAGGGCTCTAACATGGGCTGCACACAGGAGGCCATCGAAGTGTTCGAGGCGGAACGTGCGACCAAGGGTGGTGTTGCTATCTGGTACGCACCTGGAAAGGCGGCCAACTGTGGCGGCGTGGCTGTTTCTGGGCTGGAAATGGCCCAAAACTCGCAGCGACTGGTGTGGACGTCGGAGGAGGTTGATGAGAAACTCAAGAAGATCATGAAAGATGCCTTCGACAACGCGCTGGCCACAGCTAAGGAGTACGTGGTGTCTAAGGACGGCGAGCTACCCTCTCTGATGGCTGGCTCTAACATCGCTGGCTTTGTCAAGGTTGCACATGCGATGAAGAACCAGGGCGACTGGTGGAATTAGACAACCAGCCATTTTTCTCGTTTGCGTGTTCTCGGTTTCTGAACTCTGGCTGTGCATGGCTCTTTGCTCGCACACCATGATGCCCTTTTTATGACCCTTACTTTTTTATTTGTACGACGATACTCTATTTCAAAATCACTCAGCACCCAGATAGTATAACAACTCCTAGCGCAGCCAGCAGGAATACACCCCTACGCTTTCAGTCCAAGAATCAATACAGAGTTCTACATTACTACTCTTAGCTTGTCGTTTGATGTATAACAAGACCAAGTATAGATCTGGCGTCATTTGGCAGACTTGGCCGACCGTGACTGACAGCTTACTGATTGGCGCTGTCTGGAGGGTGGCAAGCCCACAAATGCGCTATACAGTGACGAAGGATTAAACAAAAGAAATAGGCGGCGTATGAATTGCGTCCTTACCGGTTACATCACTGACCCAGCTTGCATGAGGCGGAAGCGCATATCATACGTACATATCAGGAGTACGAGCTTACACTGCAAGTTTCATAATATGTATACTCGTACAGCACAAGAGCATGCTGTAGTTCCCAAGAATAGGAATAGCCTGTGACACTAGAAGGTTTGCTGTTTGTCTACAAGGGGGGGCTAACTCATTTCTATATGACGATACCAAAGCACTACGCCCCGCATGAAGGCTGCGTTGCGCATAAGTCTTATTGGAAATAGCCTCAAGTCTGGCTGACATAATGCAGTAGGTAGCCCCAGCCACTTCAACTATCCCAGGACTGCGACCTTTTAGCTTGAACGCTCCGGCCTCTTAGGAGGGCCAGCTTGTTTTAGCTACGGCTGCTCCCCTCCTGAGGTCTCTCTGTTGCTCAACAGCCACAGAATCTCTAGCATCTGCCTTGCGCATCCGCCGTGTTCTCTAACGCACGTCAAGCGAAACACACCCTTTTGGGTGTTTCTCAAGTACCCTTGCAACTCATTCATGCTACTCATCCTCTCAAGTCCCACACAAACACATCACCACTGCATAGCCCCAATATCCAGAATGATGCATGCAGCGTTACAGTACATGTATCTTGGACTGCAGTTTCATGTAGTATTATGTGTCTGACGGGCTGTGGCCGGATGCAAGTTTCCTTCTATTCTGTTGTGCTGTTATCTTTTGACCAAACTAGCTACCAACACTTCCCTTCCGGCTATGTCACGATTGATCGTACTGAACTGCGTGAGTGCTACGGCGCTGGTGTCATCATGCAAGCCAAAAAAGGGAGTCGGGTCCACGCACGGGGCTTGTCTCCCGTGGCTGCTGTCTATAAACCTATTCACGATGGTATGGTATGATGATACTACAGTCAACAGCCGCCCTGGAGACCTAAATCTAGAGCTGGGCTTAGGGCAGACTCAGGATAAGGTACTTATCACAGGGCTAAGGGTGCGGACACGAAGCGAGGGCCGGAGCTGAGGATTGATGTTGGGCGCTTGCTTGGGCCTTGGACATGCTCAATTTCTTTCTACTCGCTTTTCCCGGGTGCTGTACCTGGAGGATGCTGTGTCTTTGGGCTTCTTCCCCTGTCTTGCTTCGTCGGTGCTTCTCGCTGCCGGTATTTCACTAGGCTCTGTTTCTCTAGTTTAATCGCAGAAGATGAGCCAAGATGAACTCACATGCGGTACCAACAATCTCTCGGCGATTGGATGTTCTCCCGCGCTATGTCTGCATAGTCCCGCCCCAACATCATGTATGTTGCTGTGTACTTAACTGCTGCAGATGACGGCGGAATTCGTGGACTGTCCATTGCGAGGCAGTCAGCCAGCTGATACATGTCCACGTGAGGATGTGTTGTTCCAGGACAAACGTTGCATTAAAACGTAGGTTGTACACTTACACCTCACAACCAACTCATTCAACACCCTCATCATCTTCTAGCGCTCTATTTGCTATGACCAAAGTTAATGCCGACCCGCAGCCTTGGAAGAACTACATACTCTTGCTGAGGAACTCGCGGGCCTTGAGGAAACAGATGTGGAAGATGCAATTAGTCTGCGGCTCTTTCTTTGCTATCCGTGGGAACGCAGGTTTCTTCGTGCAGCAGTCAGCAATATACTACTTGCCTAATGGACGTCCCAGAAAGATCCTACCCTTTGGCATGCCATGCCAATACCACATGGTTTCTGTACGATCGTCGGATCTTCTCCAGCATCAAATCGTGTAGTTCTTTGCTTGCTAGGTTCCAAATGGAACACGTCTAAGCAACGCATAATGGAGACATGATCGCGGGACCATGGTCACTCCATATGGCACGGGATATGAAAGCCCGTATCTGAAGTCCTTAGCAATGACAGGAAGTCAGCCACGCTGTGGCGTTGTCACGCGACTGATCGGCACATCACAGGTTATATGAAGCCCTAAAGTTCCTCACGCGACATCACCACAGGGTGCCTTTTGTTTATGTATCTATGCAAGCAACTAGGTCACCGCCCGCCATAGTCCGATACAGTCTGCACATGCAAGTAACTAGTTTTCAAGTACCATTTATCTCTTGGACTATTTTCAAAGACGCCATTCGCTCCGGTAGGCAAGACTGCTTGCTTGTTTTACCCCAGCTTCAAGCGCTGAAAGAGCTCTTCGCAATGCACCGTTGGAATACCTTCGCACTCCGCCTTTTTACTTTGGGCAACAGTATCAGCAAGGTATACGAAAGTCCAAGGCTTGTCGCGGACCAGCTTCTCTCATGTACGGTACTTGAGATGCTGGCAGCTCTACCTTTTGATGCTCCCTGAAAGCCGCAATGGTGTTCTTCATAATCATGGAAAGGCTTAGTTGGATTGCGATAGTGAAGCTTCCCCTGCATTTAAGCCAGCCCTCACAGCACGCGTTATTAGGTTTCCATCACCATCGCTCCGTTATTTGGCGGACTTGGTTGCTGATGGATGTGATCAAGCCTGCCGCCCACAATACCTTTGCCTGGCAGTGTGCATAATACTTGGCTTCTTGAATCCGCCAATACCAAAAAGCAAGCACTTGCGGCATGGCATCATGCTAGGGCATGTTTCCCAGGTGAAAATCTCGTTTGGGTCTTTTTCAGGAATCAGGCTATATCTGCATTCAATGGTGCAAAACCTATGCATCTACACAGCTCGGCCACCAAAGAAAGCCCTTTTCAAAATGCCGCCAGGGGCATTGGCAGTGGCCAGCTTGAACTTGAGGAGTGGTGCAAGTGGCAGTTTGCATTTGAGAGCAATGCATAATAGTTAAAGTGCTGCTCATGTCTACGGCACTAGGTGCCACTAAAGCGTATTATCGAAGATACGAGAGGCTTGAACGGTACTTGGCTGGGAAACATTCATGGAATTTGACCTCGGAAGACCATCGCCTACAGGCTCTTGGCTTGTGGCAGGCCTATCTACAGGTAGGAATACATACTCAAGGTGCTGTGCTACGCAAGAGAGCAGCCCTTGAGTAGTTTGCGAAATTACATACAAACAGTACAGTGCATTGACCTCCGAGTATCCAAGCAAAATCCCGAGACCGGCAGCCACCCTGTATCAGACCTTAGCCATGTCTCGTGGCTCTCTTTTCAGAAGCACTCCCAACCTGGATTCCGGTGTGTGTGCTTACAGTATTGTCTTGATTCATCTGTTGTCTTGTCCATCGCCAGGCCTTGAGTCCATCTTCCATCTCCCTCTGTTCTCCCGTGATGATAGAACCATGAGCCAGGCCTTCCACAGGTCCAATGCGAGCAATACCCAGAGGATCGTAGCCAATCGTAATCACATTACTTTCTACACGCCAGCGGTTCCAAGTGCCCAGGACAGTAGCGATAAATGGCACAGCAAGAATCAAGAGCACAACCTTGTCGTACTCGTACACGGGCGATTTGTGGGACCGCGTGAAGAGGAGGTCTGACGAGCTTGGGCTGCGCGCAAAGGCCTGTAGCGTGGCCATGTCAAAGTTCTTTTCGATCTGGCGTGCAACAGTCTCCGCATCGTTGTTAGCATCCTCGCCGAGAAGATTGTAGGCCATAGGTGTGGAGTAAATTGTGTTTGACCCAGTGCCGACGGCCGCCAGTGTCCAATCGTATGGAGAGTTTTTGAACTCGGTGTAGATCCGGTTGGGCTGGAACACGGACTCATTTGTGTAGCCATACTGGTAGAGTTCTGTTGAAGAGGCCTGTGTGAATGATGGACGGTCCAGGCTTGGCAACGATGTGACGTTCTGGCTCACAGTGACGTTGTCGTAGGCCAGGTCGCAGGCTACGGCGTTGATCCAGTGCTCCGAGTCGGCCGTGATATCAACCCCGTTGACCCAGACGCCGTATATTCTTGCCCACTGGCCGCCTATGCCTCCGGCCGAGCAATCGCCAGCATCAGCGTTCGAGCACGCCGGAATGCCGCTTGTGAACTGGGCGTAAGTAGCTGGAGACGCAGAGACCAACTCAACACAAATCTGGCCAGCATTCTCTCCTGTGCAAAATCGCGTAGTGTCGTTACCGCTAGTGGCAATAGTACCAACATTCCCAGGGTTTGACTGTGTTTCACTAGTACAAACAGCCTGGAGGGCAACAACACGAGCTGTTACAGAGCATGTCGACCGGTCGTCGAGGCCGTCACAGACAGGGGCAGAGACAGGATTAAGGCCCATCATGGCATTTCTAGAAGCCAATCCAGTTAGGTTGTCAAATGAGTTTCCTCCACAGGAGCGCCGGTTGCCGGAGTCCATGCGTGCGAGCCATGGGTCAGTTGTACGTGCTACAGACTCCATCGTGACAGACAGGTTCATGCTCTGCGAAATCCCGCTAATGAGAACCGGGCCGACAACTGCAGTGGCCAGCAAGAGCGGCCCGGCAAGGCGGAGCAGCAACGAGCGCTCATCAGGACCCCGAAAGCCGCCTATGACGTACAGAAACTGCTCCAGTGGCGATACAGCCCATTGGGCCAGTCGCCTCATCTCTCCCACTGTAAGGGCGCCATCCAGCCCTTCCTTGTTTGGGTCCTTGCTGAGTCTAATCTAGAGCGAGTGCTCGACACAACGGGTGATGAGAGCAGCAGTGGCGGCTTTGAGAACAACAGAAATAAGGGATACAGCTACTGTTGGCTTGATGGATGTCTTGTCGGGGTTAGTGAGAGAGTCGATGTGGAAGCTCTTTGGGGAGAGAAATATGAGAAAGAGGAGGGCGTAGCATATGGTACAAATCATGGCCAGGCCTATATTAAGCAGGCTCTGGCATAGTTTTCCTTGGATATCAGGCATGGCTTGTGTTGCTTGGATTGTAGTACTTGGACAAAGAAACAGACAGGCAGGATGGAGAGAGCCCCAGACAATCTTTTAACTGCGCAAGTGCTCCGAACAACCATTACATAGTCTTCTCAATTCTCTCCCTGGCAGTGGCTGACCCGGTGGACTTGGAAGACCCTAGCTGCTCCTGGCCTGGATGCAGGGGTGTCTTGTTCCCAGACGAAAAGACATGATGACCTGGCTGGCGAGGCAGATAACCTACCATGTCAAGTCAGCCTGTACGACGCCCGGCTAGTATGTGGAATTGTTTGCCAAGAAAGCTTGGGCAATTTTAGCGTAGAGACCCGGCTAGGCTTGCAACTGAGCGGATACAGCCCTCCAACGAGAGAAGAGGGTGGTGTTGAGAATCGACAAAAAAGCATAAAATACCTCAGTTCACAACAGGGGCCGTAAGGGCAGCAGGGAGCGTGATGTTGGACAGGCGATGTGATTGAGAATCTCAGCTGAATGTCGCGAGTTAAGAGAGGAGGGGGAGAAGGTTCTCGGCAAAAGCAACATGTCTAGCCTAGCAACAGCATCTTGTACCGCGATAAATGGCAGTGCAATCTCTCGTCACGGCGGTATCGCTTGTTGAACGATGGTGTGTTTGCAAAAGCATCGACATTAGATATGCCCGCTGTCTGCCATTCCCCGTGCTGCGACAACTTGCTCAATCTCGAGAGTGCCAGTGGATGAATCAACGAAGATGCATCTCAACTCAAACTATGACCTTACAGCATCCAGAATGGGTCTGCGTAAGGGCATCGGCAGTTGAACGGTATTCGATCAAAGATACTGGCAGGCTAGCAGCAGCAGCAGCAGCAGCAGTAGTAGTAGTAGTAGTAGCGAGCAGCTAGTATCAATCACGGTGCAAAAGAAGTAGGAATCTCTGGGAGCACACTTGCTACGAGTTACTAGCGCAACCCTTCTGCTGCCAGCTTTTCTTCTGTGCTATCAACGTCTGCCTACTGGTTTTCCACAGCAATACGACGGCATGTTCTGGACGGAAGAGGCTAAGAAGATGTCGTCCTCCGCCACCTCTTCCGGGCAGTCAGCAGTTGCAGGTGTAAGTCCGCT
>NETT01000262.1:2925-33480 GCA_003449175.1 Ceratocystis smalleyi
TTCTTAGTAGCACTGGTAAAACCTCGAAAAGACAGGCCTTTCTAGCTTCCTAGAGATTCTATAGCTTCGCCTTATCCAACGAGCCCCTACGACGGCCTCGCTTTTTAGCCTTGATCTCTGCTCCGCCAATCACACGCTGCCCTCCGACGTTGTACGCTCTTGCTGCATCAAACAGGGCCTTTCCTAGCTCATCTGTGAGGCGAAGCACTCTCTCACTAACTGTTGCGCCGTCACGGCGATTCTTGCCCTCACGGCGACTGGCGGCAATCTTCTCAGTAAAGTCCCACAGCCGGCCTTGGGCCACAAGCGTTCCAGATTGCGGATCGCGTGATGGTACCCAGGGATCGGCTAGACGCAGACGAGCAACCATCTTGTTGGCGCCCTTGATCGATGGGTCATGGAATTTGCTGACTTGCACGATGCCCTCTTCGGTGAATCGCTGGTACGAGTTCTTGAGAGTCTCCTTGTTGACTGATTCAAAGTAGCTGAGGTCGCCTTGGTGGTAAAGTGTTTTGCCGAGCTATAGGAGGGGGAGGAAGAGAAAAGAAAATGGTCAAGATTGGTTAGTGAAATGACTGAGAGCGAGCGGGAGGTTTGGAGGCGGCCATAACGGGGGAGCCGGGAATTGGCTCATCATCAGAGCGGATACCTCCCACAGAGGGACATGCTGTTACCGTACTTGTTATGACGCTTGTTTTATTTGAGGCTGTACTTACTAATTGTGCACTGTTTTGGGCTTGCGATACATTTATCCACACTTCTACCTGGCCATCATCGCCTGCGGCCCCTGTGTCTGTCTTGCTACCGCTATTGCCAGCCTTTCCTGCGTCTCCGGCTACCGGAGGCGTAAGGCCCATGATGGAGACGGCAGCCAGCCAACTGCTCTCAATAAACGGCCAGATCAAGAAGCAGTAAAAGTCAAAGTTTTCCCGGCCTGCCTTTCGTTCTTGATCCGAAAGGCCGACCTTGAGAACATCGCCCGAGTTGCTATCTCGCTGGAGCACAATGACTCCATCGTTTTCAAGGCCCAAGAGCGTGTTTTCGAGATTGGCCGCGAGGCCATTGCCCGGGAATATGAATTCGCCACGGAATAGCGATGACAAGAAAAGTACGTGCTTGCGGAGCTCCTCGTACGAGATGTCCTGGATGGCCGGGCCGCCGCCCTGCTTGACTTTGGTGTACATAGCCACACTGACCAAGGCTTCGCTGATAAACAGATGAATCGTCATGTTGCGATAAAAGGACAGCTGGAAGCGATCAACCGCGTAGTAAGTCGGCTCTGGGAGGCCACGGATCTCGCCGACAAGCTCTTTGCCAAGAACTTCCAAGCCTCGGGCAATGATATCAGCCAGCGGGGCATTGCCAAAGTGGGCTACACGGCCGCCCTTGGCCCTGATACGCTGAGTCAGCCAGTCCACACGTCTTTCTAGCTCTTGCTTGCCAACGCCGCGTCCGCGCAGAGTGAGCAGGGCCGTGCCGATAAGAGCTGTGGGCATCACTACTGACACTTCGTTGATGTCACTGAGAACTTTGTACCCTAGGGTGCGCAACATCTTGTGGCGCATGGAAACATGGGCTGGGTTCGAAATTTCGAGTATAAACTGTGCTGAGGATAGAGACGATGAGGGAAGATGGAGCTTTGTCAGCTGATCCGTGATAAACGTACGTAGACTCCACGGTTTGTGAAAGCGCACATCGACACGGCCGTACTTGAGAGACAGCACGGACGACCCGCCCATGACAAAGTCCATTAGATTCTCCTGCTTCTTGGGCTGGCCCAGAAGCTCGGTGACGTATCCCTCGGTCTCAATGACCTTGTCGTACTGTGTGCTGACTGGACAGATGACGCAGTCCTCGACACGGCCAGACAGCAAACTATCGAGAATGAAGCTGAGAATGCCGAATTTAGGCGGCAAAAGTTTGCCTGTTCGCGACCGGCCGCCTTCTATGAAGCACTCCAAGTTGTAGCCGTTCTGTAACAGCGTGTCAATGTACGTCTGCACCATAGTTGTGTAGAGGACATCGTCGCCGAAGCTGCGGCGGATCCACATGGCACCGCACTTCTGCAGGAACGCACCAAGAGCCGGAATGTTCAGATTATCGCCAGCAACGACAGTAGGCAAGGTGAGGCCAAGGCGGAAGCAGATGATTTGCAGCGAAACGTAGTCGACATGTGAACGATGACAAGGCAGGAAAACGATGCTTTGCTTCTTGGCCTGCGCCACCTCGGCTACCTTGCGCAGACGGAGGACTTCCTCGCTTGAGACGTGGATGCCCTGGTGATAAGCGCTGAGTGTCAGCTGGGTCGCGAGATATGCGCCGCCGCGCAGGAAGGCCTTGCTCTCGAACTTGACCATCATGTTTTCGATCATCTTGTCTGCCACATCCTCTAGCCCTGAAACGATGTCGGCCTGCCGCCTGGCCCTGAGCCGGGCATGCTTCTTGGTGCCTGGCGTTCCGAAGCAGCCCTCGGTGTCTTCCTTGACCAGGCGGTTGTTGCTTAGCTCGGCGATGCGGTCGCGCAGAAGCTTAGCGGAGAGAACCTTTTCCTTGATGTGATCGGTGAAGCCAGGATACAGAATAGGCTGGCCAATGAAATCATCATAGCCTCGCCAGCCTGAGCCGGAAACATGGAGCGAGATTTCGCGGAGGAAGCTGGCGATGGGGTCAGCACTGGTTAGGGGACAGGAGCTAGCGAGGATGGCGTAGCTTACCGAAACGGATCGGAGCGGAACGACGGCATGTGCAACAGGGCTTCTTCTTTTTCTGAGTCTAGACTACCGGCGGCGCTGTTTTTCCTGTCTTGGGGCCTCTTTGTGGCTGGTGGCACATATCCAGTGGGCTGAAGCGTGATTTCGCTGCCGCCGATTTTCAAGTCTGGCGCAGTCGGAGCCTCAGGCTCTGCGGGCCGGACACTACCGGCGACGGGCTCCTTGCTATTTGCCATTTGCAAGGCGATGTTGCGCGGGATGATATTCTGCAGCCGCGGATGGAGGGCGCAAAGTTACAGCGCGTTTGAAGGCCGGCTCGTGATGGAAAGGAGAGAACAGGACAGCAAAGCGGCAACCGTACGATTTTGGACGGATTCACGACGCACAGCTACTTGACATGGGGGTCAGGCTGGAAAGAGAGGAACGTTAAAGTGCTGGGAGACTGAGTTCTAAGGCTACGTGAGGTTCTGTGGTCAACAAAGACCAAGAGAAGGATCGACGATTGGGGTTATGCGATGACTGGTACCCCAGGAGTGTTGGATTACAGGGGCCAAGTCGCTTTGGGGCTAGGGCCGCATTTGGAGGCGAATCCAGCCGCAGTGGTTTGCGCCGGCTAATCTGCGGGTAAGCACTGCCAGGACTAAAAATTTAGGTAGCGCTGTACGTGATGTGTGCTGTTGTGCACACGCTTCGTCTTTGCAGCAACCTCATCCATCGTCTTGGTTATACTGCACATGGTCACCACCCCTTTTGAATATGGCGGCCAAACAGCAGGAGGCCCTCGTCCACTCGCTTCTCGAGCGCGCGCACTCGCCCACAAGCGCCAAGCGTATCTATGCCGAAAAAGTCCAGTACCGCCCGCTGCTTCTTCGGCCATCCTCGCCGCCGCCCGCCGATCACCGCCAGGCACGGCGGGCCGTACGGCAGAAAGCCAAAGCCCTTTCCAAGTGCAAACCGGCTCCGCTGTCAGGCCGGGCTGCTCGACGCCGCGGTCTATACGCCCTCCCGCGGTCTGGCCTGCAGTATGCAACGTTTGCTCCGCTGAAAGCGTTGTGGGAGGCCTATGCGCTAGACTTGCTTGGCAGCGATGTGCACCCCCCGCCAGGCACGGGCGGCGTCGGCACTGCGCACATGGCGGGCGCGAGCGCAGCGGCTAAACTGGCAGCGGCCGAGTTCCACGGAGCCGAGATTGAGGTGTGCCGCAGCAAGTGTACGAGCAGAGTCGGGGTTCGGGGCATTGTGGTCAAGGATGCACAGCAGACGTTTGAGCTGGTGACCAGCAAGAACAAGGTCAAGGTGGTTCCGAAGGAGGGTACAACTTTTAGAGTGCGGGTGCCGGTGCCGGTGCCGGTGCCGGCGCCTGCACAGAGCAAGGAGGGCCAGGGGGAGGAAGAGAAACAGCCGGGCGAAAAGGCACAGGACGACGTCTTTGTCTTTGAGATTCTTGGCGACCAGTTCATGTACCGAGCCCCGGATCGCGTGAACAAGAAGTTCAAGAACCATTTTCTCAAGACCATCTAGGCTTGCTGCCGCGCTGTGGCCGCCGCTGCTGCAAGAATATCACCCAAAGGCATCTACATGCACTCGCCAACCCTTTACTTCATGGCCCTATCCTTCTACTGGTTTTTGCTTTTTTTTTTCTTTTTCGGTTCAGTCCTTCCTTTCAGGAGCCTTTACTTCCTTGGTCCTTTCAATTCGGCCGTATCTATTCTAGTCCTACCCCCAACGCAAACCGCCTAAAATACATCCCACAGACTTACTCTCCCATCTTTGCTCCCCATGGCTAGCCAATGGCCTTCACGGACCTGTGTTACGCGTTTCTCGCGAACTGATGCTAGGCCGGTCTTCTGATGTGCTACATTCGACGCAAGACTGGGGGCGAGGGCATCACGGCCATCGCCAGCAGCAGTGTCAGTCTCCGCAACGGGCATTTTAGAGACATGCTTTGCTTGCTGGGGCGCTAGACAAGCAAACGTCGTCGTGTAACAGCCAACCTCGTGCCACTTCAGCACGGCGACCTCCTTCAGCGTTTTGCAGGAATAGACCCTGCCGCGAGAGTCCCAGCCGCCTGTTGCCATAATCTTGCCATCCGAGCGGATGCTGAGGCCCTGCTGGCCCGCGTGTCTCGTGTCCACCACGCGGATAGGCACGGTGGCTGTTTGTGGCAGCATGTTGGAGTTTTCGGGCTGTTCGCTTGCCGAAAGAGGTTGTGGAACAGGATGCTTGGCGATCACGGCGTCTGCGCTGGTGGTGATAAAAAAGTCTCGTTGGGCTGAGACTTTCAGTGAAAGGACAGGCTGACTATGTGCCGTGTAGTTGTACACTAGGTGCCACGTGTTTCCGTCCGCAGACAGCCGCGCAACGGTGGCCTGGCCGTTTTCGTAGCCAGCTGCGAGCGTTAGGTGACCGCCGTCATGGCCCAGAGCTGTCGCCATGACCATGCCGGCGTTGGAGACGGACTTGACGGTGTGTTTGCGAGCTTGGCTGGGGAGATGAAACAGGTCGACCTAGAGGGGGAAGTAGGTTTGGTAAGCGTGGGAAACGCCATGGGGACGGGAAACGCGAGACTGGACATACGCCTTCGAGTTGCAGCGCATTGGGAACGGCAAGCCATATTTCATTGGAGGTGTCTACATCCTGGCCAGCAACAGCCGAGCAGCTGCTAAAGGCACAGAAGTTCATTGAGTTGACAGGCATCACAAAGTCCACCCAGGGCTTGTTGCGCGGTGACGTTACGGAGCTGTCCAGCGGGGGCTGTCTACTAAGATGGGCCTCATCGGCCTCTGAGAGCTTCCAGACAGCCAGCTCGTTGTCGCGGCCGTGCCTAGTAGAGGGAGGAATGTTAACAGAAGCACGATAGAGGAGACAAGACCAGCAGACAGGACAACCCTTACATACGTTATGATGCGATTTCCCCATGATTGGATGGCCAGCACCGGCTTCTGGTGGGCCTGCCACACGGCGGCCGGGCGCATAGTCAGCAAATCCCATAACACGACAAAGCCGTCGGCATCGCCAGTAGCTAGGCGTGAGTTGTGGCGAATGAAAGTTGCAGCATGGACTTGGGACGAGTGGCCACGGAGGATGGCCCTCGGGGTAGGGGGGTCCATGCCGGATAGAAGGAAAAGAAGAAGGGGCTAACGGGTGACAAAGATGACGACGAGGCTATTTGCATTCTTGCGTGCTAGGGTAACACGACTGCCAAGAAAGGGTTACAGAAGAAGGCCGGCCGTTGATCAGCCAAGGAACAGACGTGGTAGCTGGAACGTATGAAGAAGAAAAACGGCTCCCTTGGCGGCGACATGTTATAGGAACGCAACTATAAACCTGGACCTGGTCTCTGGACCGGCGCCTCAGCTAGCTAGCTCTTATCTTATCCTGTCTTATCTTTCTTATCCACCCACCGCCCTTTTCTGCCGTCCCCGTATTTATTTTATTTTCTTAATTCTTAATTCTTAATTCTTTTTTTTTTTTTTGACGCCTGCTTATGCCCCGCGACAGTTGATCCTGAGGCGCCTGGAAAACTTAATTTTCTTGCTTGCCTGCCTGCTTGCCTGCCTGCTTGCCTGCTTGCTTACCTGCATCTTGGTTGCTCTTTCTTTTTTTCTTCATCCGCATCGTCAACTCCAGGGCGTATGTCGAAGCGTCGTCAGACATTCCGGTCTAACGTCGATTCTCTTTTCCACGATTAGCCAAGCCAAACAACTACAGATCCAATAATATCCCCTTCTCGTCCGGCGTCTGTCGCAATCGCTTTTTGTCGCAAACAGTTCATCGTAAAGTAAAACCTCCGGCCTACAATTGTCGACTTCAGCATCAACACCGGAGGCATTGCTGTCGGTGCCTCCCGGGCTTCTGCAGATCTCCCACCCGATTTCTCGCTGCTTCCCGACATCCCTCCTTTGTCACTTTCCCACGGCAATTCTTGCTCTGTGCCCATCTTCCATCCACACCTGGCTAAACGCCCTTCAGCTATGCCGGCCTCCTCCGCCCATGTCCAGAAGCCTGCCAAGGCTAGAGCGATGCCAGCCCTGCACAACACCATCAGTGGCACAGTCACGCCTCTGACTATCAAGAAGAAGAAAAAGAACAAGATTGATTCTCCCGCTTCTCCTGCAGCTTCATCTAATCTCGCTTCGTCTACTGCAACTGCAACGCCCCCCATTCGGACCTACTACACTGGCCGGATTAGCACCACTCCGATTCCGCCTCCTGTCTTTCCCGGCCGTGTCACGCCTGTTCCTGTGCCCAAGATTCCTATCTCTGCCCATCTAGGCTCCATTAGTCGCTCTGTTATCCCACCGCCGATACCCCATCCACCTAAGCCAGCAGCAGAGGCTATACCGCCGGCGCCGCTGCCCTCATCGCTGCCAGCTTCTGTCTCGACAGTAGAAACCAAGACGTCGATATTGAAATCTGCGTCTGCCGAAGACGCTATTGTAACAACTCCCAATGCAACTGGCAAGAAGGAGAAGAAGAAGAACCGCAATCGGGGCAGGAAAAAGAGCGTCGACTCAAATTTTACCAAGCAGGAGGAGCTTGGCCCGACTACGTTGCCTGTTGCTGAGCCTGATCTCACTGCCACACCCACAAACAATGCGTGCCCTACAACCTCTCTTTCTTCTGCAGCGACGAAGCTTTCGGACCCACAACCCATCTCGACTCCCCGCATCGGCACTCTGACCTCTCCCAAGCAAAACAAGAAGCGCAAGTCTCTTAACGATGAGCCTGGCTCTCATGCAATTTCAGACTTGGATACTGTGCCACCGTCAAATGCTACCCCGCCTGCAACTACCGCCGCGCCTCCCAGCAAGCGTCAAAAGAAAATCCCCAACAACGAGTCATCAGTAACATCAGCCCATCCTCCAGATCCTCTCTTATCCAAGCCACAAGATGCTCTCGCCCTCGCACCACAAGTCGCGCCAAACCCGGGTCCAACACCAACACCGGCCGAAGTTGTGCTGTCTTCTATACAGACCCCATCCGACACCGGCAAATTATCCAAGGGACAACGCGCACGCCGGAGGAAGCGGCTCCTAAAGGAACAGGCCCAAGCCCAAGCCCAAGCCGAAGCCCAGAATCAAAACGACCAAGACGTCTCCGTTAACGCTAGCTTTGTCCATGATTCTATAGCAGGCCAACAAAATGTCACTAATACGTCTGTTGGGTGTATAGAAACGCAGAAAGACGCCGAGCCCAATGCTAAAGCTGAAAGAGAAAGAGAAAAAGTACAGGTGCAAGACGTGACTAGGGATGCTAAACTTGAGGGAGAGACCACAGCTGCTAAAGAACAGACCGGACTTGAGGCCGAGACTGCAGCTCTCCAAGAAAGGGCCCGTTTAAAAAAGGAAGCCAAAGCTAAAATTAAGGCGGAAAAGGCACGCAAGAAGGCGGAAGCTAGGGCTCAGGCTGAAGCTGAAGCCAAAACCAACCCTGAAGCTGGGGCTGAAGCCAGAGTAAAAGCTGAAGCAAGAGCCCAAGCTAAGGCGGAAAAGGCGCGTAAGAAGGCAGAGGCTAGGGCTCAGGCTGAAGCCGAAGCCGAAGCAAAGGCTAAGGCAGAAAAGGCGCGTAAGAAAGCAGAGGCCAAGGCTCGCGCTGAAGCTGAAGCCAGAGCCGAAGCTGAGGCTGAAGCCAAAGCCCAGGCCGAAGCCAAAGCCAGAGCCAAAGCTGAAGCCGAAGCGGAAGCAAAGGCTAAGGCAGAAAAGGCGCGTAAGAAGGCAGAGGCCAAGGCTCGCGCTGAAGCTGAAGCCAAAGCCCAAGCTGAAGCCAAAGCCCAGGCCGAAGCCAAAGCCAGAGCCAAAGCTGAAGCCGAAGCCGAAGCAAAAGCTAAGGCGGAAAAGGCGCGTAAGAAGGCAGAGGCCAAGGCTCGCGCTGAAGCTGAAGCCAAAGCCAGAGCCGAAGCTGAAGCCAGAGCCAAAGCCGAGGCTGAAGCCAAAGCCAGAGCCCAAGCCCAAGCCGAAGCCGAAGCCCAAGCAAAAGCAAAAGCTAAGGCGGAGAAAGCGCGCAGGAAGGCAGAAGCCAAGGCGGAAAAGGCGCGCAAGAAGGCAGAAGCCAGGGCTCAGACTGAAGCAAAAGTCGAAGCTGAAGCTAAAGCTGAGACTGAAGCAAAAGCCCAAGCTAATGTGGAAAATGCGCGTCAAGTTGCAGAAGCTAGGGCTCAGGTTGCCGCCGAAGCTAAAGCTGGAGGCGAGGAGGAAGTTCAAGCCAAGACAAAGATGGAGTGTAAAGAGGCAGACGAACCAGACGAGGCCAAGACTCAAGCCGAAGTTGAAGCTATTGCTAAAGCTAAGGCTAAGGCCGAAAAAGCACGCAGAAAGGCAGAAAAGGCGCAAAAGAGAGCAGAGGCCAAAGCTCAAGCGGAAGCTGAGGCCGAAGCCCAAATCACTGCGGAAAAGGAAGCAAAGGCTCAGGCTGAAGCTGAAGCCCAAGCTAATGCGCAGGCTGATGTTGAAGCTGCTGCTGCTGCTGCCGCGGCTTTTGTTGCTGATGCCATGGCTCGAGGGAAACAAAAGGAGAAAGAAAGAGAGGCAGAAGAGGAGAGAGAAGAAGAGGAATCGCTAAGGCTTGACGAAGACGACATCATCGGCGCCGAGGATAGCATAGACCTTGCTAGAAAGGGCATCCCATCACGTATCTACGGCTCTAACGAAAATGACACCAACAACGACGAAGACGACGAAGATGATGACAATTGGGACGTTGACCTACCCATATTCAACTCCACTGATATGCAGGTGGACTATGACTTGAGCCAAGTATCAGTAAATGAAATGGATATTGAAGAGCCAGAGTCCGGAAACAGCCCCGTGGTTTTAAACAGCCGTGGAGAGTCGCCGGAACTTGACACCACAGCCGCCTTTGGGACTCCGGCCGATGCCGATGAAAAGCTTGAGATTGCCGAGACTCCAGACGTATCCGTAGAGTACGAGGCCAGAGACTGTGATAGTGTTAGCGGTAGCCCCTCTCAGCCCACCCTCAAGTCTAGGATCGTCGCTTCTACTCCTTCGCCGCCTCCCGAATCGCAAGAAACTGGCACCGATACCTCTTTTATTCCCCATGGCTCTTACCCTATCGCTGCCACTCTCTCGATTGACGAACGCCTTTCATCGCCCGAGCTTGAATCAACACCGAAGGCTCACCGGACTGCCGCTGCTCCAGCCTTATCCCCTGAGATAGGCGGTCTCCACCGCAGAATCTCATACTCACCGGAGCCTCTCCCTCAGCTTGACAGCCGCATGGATGTTGACATGGCCCCTATACAAGAGCCTGCAACTGACACAACCGCTACTCCTCCATCTGCTCAGCCCCCGGCGGTCGAAGACAGTGATGGGGAGGTTGAAACAACTCTGCAATCGGCCCCTTTTGCAGACATTCGACCGCCCCCTGCTGGGACTCCTGTTTTCATAAAAGCTAAGCAAAAGCCTCGCCGCAGTCTCTTTTCAGCGCAACCTACTCTCGATACTCCTTCTTTGCCAAAGATATCAAGTTCCCCCACCGACGAAAAGTCGATATATGATGTCCCGCAGTCACCACAGCAAAGATTCTCTCTTTCTGTCAACAGCACTGCCCGAACGTCTCAAGCCAATGTCAAAGCTCAAGCCAAAGCCACACCGACAGGCGGCTTCAATACCATCAATCCACGCCCGCAGGCTTATGGCTCGACACCTCCTTCGGCCCAGCCTCCTATTGCTTCACAACTGTCACCCTTCACTCAGCCACCCACGTTATCACAGGCCCTTGAGCAGTCTTCGCAGTTCCCATCTTCACCCATCAAGAAGCTGGGTGGTCGCAGCGACAGTAACGGCAACAAAATACCAGCTGTAGAACCCAGCGCAGTGAGCGCCGATATCATTCCTAGCACACAAGAGCCTCTCCCTAGCTCTTCTCAGAAGCAAAAGCGCAAACGAGTCTCAGATGTAGACTTTGACTTGGCTGAAGGACGTACAAATGAAAGAGGTTCCTTGGCTAGCTCCAACCAGAAACCAGGTGCCAAGATAGCCATGTTGAGAACTCCTGTTGCCAAGAAGCCCCGCCATAAGAACCCTCCAGCTGCTTCACCGATAATTACCCTTGGCTCGCCAATAGTCTCAGAGAATGAAGATGAAGAAGAGATCCCCGATCCGACACCACTCCCAGTGGCAAAAACACCTGTAACACCAGCTCGGCTCCAGGCCAATACCCGAGTCAGAAAACAACTACCAGGCATCATGGCTCCAGCCCTACCAGTAGAGGATATCGATTCCAGCGATGACAATCTAGATGATGAGATCCCCGCCATTATCCCTCCCAAGACTATTACGCAGCAAGACCCTATCATAGATGCCTCACAATTGGATTTGGCTGAGCTGGCCTCTACTGCAGGCTCAACCGTGCACACGCCTACGACCAAGCACTCGTCTTCCACAGAAAACAAAACCCCCGGTGGTGCCTCACGCAAGTCCGATTCTGCACGACACAGAAGCACTCGCATTGCTAAAAGTGCTACTGCTTCAAACTTAGCAGAACCGCCGGCCTTCAGCTATGCTGACGCTATTGGTGTGCCGCCGGATGATGGCGGCGATGCCACTAATGTCGACGAGGCCGCAAAAAGAGACAGCCCTAAAAATGACGCCAACGACAACAGAGAAACAACTAGCACTGGTATCGAAACCACCAACACTAGCGAAGCATCCCGCCCTTCGCCTACACCTACGCCCACGCCCACGCCTACTCCTATGCCTATTACTTCTAATTCCGATTTGCCTGCAGGCTCTGTTGGTCCAGCAAATAGCCTACGCGATGCTGGGCTACAGGCTATTATGGCCAAGTACCAGGCCCTGCAGAGCAACGCCGGGAGTGTCACCGAAGTTCCACCACCCACCTACACACGTACTGCAGTTGAAAATCCTCTCTCGAGCACACGACCTCGGCCCCCCAGCACAAATGCCAAAGCAGAGGCTAGTAGCAGCACAGTAGCGCCCACAGCCAACAATGGGAAGAAATCATCAGAGAAGGAAGCCACCAAAGCAAAAACCTCTACCCGTCGCTCGTGGACTAAAGAGGAGGATGCAACAATTCAATCTGTTGTTGAAGAATACAAGCAGGCCAACCATCTCGGCGATAGTGCCATGACTGAGATCTTTTATACGCCCGTTCTTCGCGGTCTGGTCGACTCCCAGGAATCCCTCGTTATCGTGCGGCGTTTCTGGGCCGTTCTCATGGACGCCCTACCTACTCGCAACTTTTGCTCGGCCAAGTTACGTGTGCGTCGCCTGTACCCCTCAAAGGCCGAGCCCCAATCCTGGTCACCTGATGATGACAAGCAGTTGTGCTCCATGTACGATATATCCGGTAGTCAGTGGGTTGAGATAGCTCAAAAGCTGGGCCGCAGCAGTGTGGCCTGTCGCGATCGCCACCGCGAGTTAATCAATCTAGGCTTGGTCGACAGCCAGGCATGGGACAACGACGAGCTTCGCCAATTGGTAGTCTGTGTTCTGACCCAAGCACACGACCAGTGGCTCAAGGACACAAGCGACTATCGCTCCCGCCATCACGCTACAGCCGCCACCGCCACGAATGGTGACGACGAGGATGACAGTGAAACCCGCCCTGTCAGCTTCCAACTTGACTTTGCCGCTGTCACAAAAGCCTACTGTGACGCCACTGGCCTCACGCATCCACGTCGTACGATTAGGCAAAACTGGGAACGGCAAAATATCATGTTGACGCCCGCACTCTTGCGCGCCTGGTTCTCGCGAGCCTTTGAATCCGTCAGCCCGCAGTTATTCATTCCGCGACTGCAGCTGTTCACAGCTCCGGCTGCCGATATTCTTGTGTTTGTTGGCGCCGTGCGCGCCAGCGGCGCCTGTGACCCAGCCTCCATCCCATGGACGCAGCTAGCTCTACGCCACACTGTCATGGATAAGTGGTCAGCCGAAACGCGCATGCTGCTGTGGCGTCGCCTATGGCTGCGATTGCTGCCGAATGGACGCACGAGTGTGCCGGTTGCAGCACAGTGCCTTCTAGATTACCAGGCGGCCAAGGGCCGGCTACCGCACATCGATGATGATAAATTCCCGGTGGCAGACGAGGAAAAGTTCTTGTCGCAAATGCAAGACAAGGGTGTGTGGGCGGTTGAGTCGCATCATGGGGATGATAATGCAGAAGTTGAGGCCAAGTAGATGGCAGCTTGCATGGGAGAGAGAGAGAGAGAGGCGTTTGTTATGCAATGGCCATGGCTAGTGATTTGCGGTTTTTAGCATCTCGAGCGTGTATGCTTTAGTTCCTTTATATTTATAGATACACACAAGTTTCTTTCTTACTGATTTCCTTCTTTCTACATGTTGCTTCATGCCACAGTGATGATCATCGAATCTAATCTACCGACCGGGACAACTTGCATCAAAAATGACATGTATTTGTCCCTGTAACCTTTTCGCATCACCGTCTCTTCACGGCTTTGAGAAGGCCCCATGCCAGCAGTCGGTATATCACCACACACGCCGCCAGGGCAATCACATTTTTCACTGGGTCGTCATTCAGGCGATACAGCTCCAGCGCATCTTCGCCTGTGGCAATCTGGCAGCGGCCGTCGGGACGTCTTTGGGCGTGATCACAAGTAAACTCCACACCGCGTAGCGAATAAACCGCAACAATGCGCGTTGCGTATCGCACGGGCGAGAGATAGTTCATGGCATCAAGAAATGCAGGCATATCGGTAGACAACACACCAGCCATAGAATTAGCCAGTGAGAGAACAACGGAAGTCAGAGTGATGGCGAAGCCAGTGTGGTTGAACAACGTGTTGAACATGATACCGACGCTCTCGCCACACGAAATGACACCAAAGCTCGCGAACGAGGTGGTGAAGAAAAGCAGAGCTGTGCGCGGCAGGCCAATTGCCATTACAAGCAACACGCCGCCTGCAATCATGCCGGAAGCCAGCTCAAATGGTACCTCCATAGCTGTGTAAGTGAGCAAAAAGTCAGTCACGCCATATACACCATCAGCATGCTCACGGTAAAACACATCGCGCTCATATGGATACAACGCAACATTTTGCAGCATCCCACTAAAGTAAAAACTGCCAATCTGCTGCACAATACCCATACGGTTCTGGATGCTAGGATAGTCTTGCTTGATGGGGGTGTAAAATAGGACAAGCAAAACAGCAAGAGACACGGCTTGCATGACACGAGCAATCACGAGTTGCGGTTGGCGTCGAATGTTGATCATGGCCCGGTGGATCAAGAGCGGTGCAGCAACAGAAAATGGGGATGGCGCACGAACCATAGCGCCGAGCTCTGCGGGCGTTGCCAAGGCCTTACCAGTGAAAGTTCTGCGGGCATGGATAAGCTTTTCATCGCTAATGCCACCTCCTTGCTTCCATGCCTCGGTTAAAGCCTGAACCCTTATTCTGCTCTCCTCTTCGCGCTGTGCTTGCTGCAGGTCAACCGTAATCAGATCCAAGACGAAGTCGGCAGGATTGGAATGGGATGGGCAGTCGAAGCCCCGGCTACTAAAATAGTCAAGCATGTCCGCAGCCGGTCCGGAATAGGCAGCCATTCCCCCGCGGGCCAGAAGAAGCATATTTCCAAAGTGCCCAAACATATCCGACCGAGACTGGTGAATGGTCAAGATCAGCGTCCGGCCCTCTGCAGCTAGGCCCTTTAGCACTTCCATGATAGAGCTTGCGGTAAAGGCGTCAAGCCCACTGGTTGGCTCATCCAACAGTAGAATGCGAGGGTTGGTGAGAATCTGAATGGCAATGCTCACTCGTCTTTTTTCCCCGCCAGAAATCCCCTTAACCAAATCACCGCCCACTAAATTGTCAGCACAGTCTTTTAACCCCAGTTTCAGCAGCACGTCTTCGGCTCGCCGTTGCTTTTCTTCGTTGCTCATCCATTTAGGGAGGCGAAGGCCAGCAGCAAACCGGAGCGTCTCACGGACAGTAAGACATGGCAATAGGCCGTCGTCGTCTTGGTAAACATAAGAGCAAACAGCCCGAACAACACTATCTGACGGGACAGTCCCATTAAATAATAGCCGTCCGGTTGGAATATAACGCGCTCTCATAGTATCCTGGAGTCGCAGTGCCACATGATTCAACAAACTCGTTTTGCCACTGCCAGAAGGGCCCATTATGACGTTCAGAACACCGGCTTGGAAAGTAGCATCCACAGAGCGAAGAATAGTTTTACGTGAGAGCTTTTTACCCAGCAGAGAACGCTTATCCAAGTCCAAAGAAAATTTCTCAAGGCTCAGATCGATAGCAGCAACATCTGGCATGGGCTCGATCACGACTGCTTCTTTGCTATCCAGAAGACCAACATCCTCAGAGTTGCGAGCTCGAGCAATGGTCATTGTAGTCTTTTTGAAACGCAGCAGCGCGTAGGTGGCAAGCAAAAAGAACAGGACAAAGCCCGCCAAGACCACAGAAGGTCTTGCAACCCAGTCTTGAGGGAAGCCCAAACTCTCCATAATCCCACTACCTGTGTATGGAGCGCAAGACGGATTGCTCTCGCCGCCATCGTACGGGCAATCATAGAAGCTACCTTCAAATTCGTTTCCAGTATAAGCACCAAAGCAATACCACTGGTGACGGAAAAAGAAATATTAATAACGCATACAAAATCGTAGTGGTGGGCAAATAGTACTTACGCCGTATGTAATATATTTTAGCCAGCGAAGATAAATCGGAATTGAGTCTGTTTGAATAAACATGCCACAAGCCAAAGTCTGCAATGTGTAAATCAGGTTGGCAGTCAAGCTAGCGGTAGGAAAGTCTCTCGCAAGAGCCACACACATCATTGCACAGGTCATGGCAATGTAGTGATTCAGCACCGAGATTCCCAGAAAGATGAAAAACTTGTTGATCTCGGAATCAAAATTGGCCATGAAATATACGATCACACTATAGATCACCGGCACAGGCAAGTCTTCCGTAGGAAATCGGGCAGCGCGACGAGACAGGATAAAGGCCCAAGGGTCGACACAGCCTTCGCCATGTTCAAGGTCAAAAGTTTGAATATCGATAGTCATGCGGTAGACCTCGAAGATCAAAATGAGATAGCCCTGCATGGCAGAGCTCGAATACAAGGCGCCTTGTCTTGAACGAATGCCAGAAGCATCGCGAGAAAGATCGTAAAAGATGAGGCCGCTTATTAGCCCCATAAGAACAGTTTCAAGCATAGCAGACATCATTCCCATCGGATCCCGATACGTAACTTTGAAAGTGCGATCAGTAAGCACTCGCATCTGGGTTATAAAATCAGCATGCTCATGAATGGGATGGCTTGCATGGTTATTGTGAGCTATACTCAGCTTCCCGTTTGAAGCATGTGCCTCATCATTGTAGAGTCTATCCGACTCGGTCTTCCAGGCAGACTTAAGACTATCAACCCGAATTCTGCTCGCTTCTTCCAGCTCAGGCGAGCGATTGTCAATAGCAGCAATGTCAATCATGTATTCGGCAGGGTTGACAAATGGAGGAAGACTAAACCCCTGGCTATCAAGCCAAGCAACGCACGATTCGCGAGGCCCTGAAAACACGGGGCTTCCTTTGCTTAGTATGATTAGATTATCAAATAGATACCAAATTTCGGATCGCGGTTGGTGAATGGTAGTAACAATAGTCCTACCCTTCGCAGCCAATGACTTCAGTGTTCGCACGAGTTGAAATGCACTTGTGGCATCTAGCCCAGTCGTCGGCTCATCCAAAAACAAAAGAGACGGATTTGCAAGCATTTGCACCCCAATGCTAGTCCTACGCTTTTCGCCGCCGGAGCAGCCTCGATGCTGCGAGTTTCCAATGCGAGTGTTGGCACATTCCTTCAGGCCAAGCTCCAAGATGACCTGCTCGACAACATCAGCACGCTCCTTTTCGGATACTGACTTGGGGAGACGCAGCGCAGCAGCATACATCAGAGTCTCGCGAACAGTCAGGGAAGGCAAAAGAACGTCTTGTTGCATGACGTATGCGTGGCGGGCAGCATGGATTCCTGTCAAGCCATTGACTGTGACGCAGCCCGAGAGAATGATACGAGGGTCGATGACACGTTCGGCAACGGTGTTTAAAAGGGTAGTCTTGCCAGAGCCACTGGCACCAATGATGGCAGTTAGAGTTCCGGGGCAGCACGAGGCGCTAACATGTTGTAGCAAGGGTTTAATCTGCGATTGGGGATTGAAGCGACTCTTGATAACATCGGGGTAAGAAGCGGGATCAGACAAGGACGGCGTCATGTCAACAGACACCCCGAGGCTCCGTATCTGAAGATTTACAGGTCGGACATCTTTGAAAGACAGGGAGGACTGAGGAATGGGTGGTGCTATATGTGGCTGAGAAGGCGGCGATTTCTCTGTTGGTATAAGACTAGGACTTTCAGGAACGAGTGACTTGTCAGGTGTCTTCGAATGTACAGACTCGACGAGCGATGACATTATTAGATGGCAGTCAGCACTACGCCTATGAGACAAACAGTGAAAATGGAAGAGGATAGAAAATGACAGCGAAATTGAAAGCAAGCCATGAGGAAGACAAAGGGTTTTGCATCAGCTTATGGGCGATGGGAAATAAACAGCGCACGAGTCGAATAACGACATAAGCGCAGGGGTAGACGGTCGATCGATCCAGGAGAGCCAAAGAACCAAAGCATCACCACAGAAAATCCAGGGAAAACCACGGGGGTCCAGGCGCTGAAGATCATGTAAGCCAAGGAGCCCAAGTGTGAGATTGGCCCTGGAAAAGTGACATTCTGGATAAGACACCGCGATAATTTGGGGGCACAAAACAAAGTGGTAGCAAAGAAAAAGTAGGACGAGGAAGAGCGGGATAGATAGGGGTAAGTAGGGTAGGACTGATGAGGCGGGGGGGGGGGGGGTTTAAGAGGGAGCAAGGCAAGATGAAGATGTAAGAGGGGAAAGAAAAAATCAGACCAGCTGGCAGTGGAAAGGAAAGAGCCCAGAGGCCTTGCGGTTTAGGCCAAGTACTTGCGGAACTGGAGAAACTGCTGTTTGTGGCCTCCTTCTCGATATTTCCTGAATACTGATTTTCATTTGCTTCGGCTGTCATCCTATCCGGCAGTTGACGTAACAGTGTTGAGTTTATCCAGCCAATAGGATTGATGGAAAGGCGTAGTGATGGCTAGTTTAGCAGTTGTCGTGTTTTGTAAGTCAACTTTTGACAGGCAATTTCCAAAGAATTTTTCTAAGCGAGGAAAACCACAAGGGCTAAGTGAGGGGGGGTTGGGCTGTCAGTAACCCTAATCAAAGATTGAGCCTGCGGTGTCTGGCGCGCAGAAATATTCGTTCATGAGACAAGTAACAAAGAGGAACATGTCGTTAATGAGGGCTTAGCAAAAAAGAAACGAAACGTATATTCTATTCATGTCAAATGCAGATTGCTGGAATTCTAGACGCAAGATGCAAATTCTCACCTTCGGTGCTCCCCTCCCTCCTTCACTCTTGGCGTTACACTCCCACTTCACACTGTCTTTACGTCTGGTTCTAAGGTCTGTTGCACAGTGAAAAACAGTGCACTCTGTCGTCCTCACGGAGACCAATCCCGTGATACCCACCAGCACAATATCAAAGAAGATCTGCGAGCTGACGGGCTTCTTATTCTCACCTCGACCTCCTTAACTTCGGTTTGGCCCCCTCGTTTCAAGCAGTTCGCTTTTCTAGTAGCGGACGACCCATCGGACTGCCCTCTTCAAAGCCGCTGCTCTTGCCTCCGTGGACATAGATCTTGCAACCACGCAGCCATGTCTCCTTGACACGCGCCGTAAATTCCCTGCCCTCCCACGGCGAGCACTTGTTCTTCCACTTCATGTCGCCGACGTTCATGCTCCAGGCTTCTTCATCATCGACAATGCAGATGTCCGCATCCATGCCTTTTCTCAGTGCGCCCTTGACATGCGACAGGCCAACTTGCTTGGAGGTAGCTTGCGCACAGTAGCGGACCACGTCGACAATTGTCAGCGGCGACTTGCGTTGCTTGATGTCAGTCATGAGGATTGGTAGGCCCAGACCAACGCTGGAAATGCCACCCCACGCAGCAAAAAAGTCGCCGCGGTTCTGTGGAGTCTTGGCCTCTGCCAGCTCCTCTAGGCGGTCCAGCGGCCCACGCACGTCGACACCCGAGTCGCTATGGCGTACGGTTGGCGCGCACACGTCGAGATGATCGGGCAACAGTTTCAACTCGGGTGTGCATGGCGAGTGGTCAGAAACGATTGTGCGGATGCAGGAGTCCTCGCCACGTGCCAGCTCTTCCCATAGGCCATCGCGATTCGATTGCTCGCGGATGGGTGGGCAGCACTTGTGGCGGGTGTCACCATCTTCAATGGACTCCGAGGCCAAACCGAGGTAGTGGAAACATGTCTCGGCTGTGATGTTGATGCCAGCGGCACGTGCGTCGCGTAAGAGCGGGAGAACTTGGATTGCCGAGACGTGGACAATGTGTACTGGTATTTGGGGTGTCTGGGCAGCGAGGGAGATGACTTCCGCGACAGCGTAGGTTTCAAAAGAAGGCGGGCGAGACTCGAGGAATGTGTTGTATGAGTCGAGGGGGCCGTGTGGGGCCAGCGGCGGGTCAGCGTGCAGGACGGCGTCGCCAACGGAGTCGGATATGGGCGGGATCATTTCTGCATGGAACATGAGGGTGGTCTTGGCATCCTTGAGAGTGTTCATGGCGAGTTGGATGTCAGAACTGCTGACAGCAGGGAACTCATCGACGCCGGACTCAATCATGAATGCCTTGAAGCCTCGCACACCCGCCTCGACTAGAGGCAGCAGCTGGTCGGCATTGCCAGGAATAACGCCGCCATAGAATCCGACATCAACCCACAGCTGGCCCTGCGAAGCTTCCAGCTTGCGGTGCAGCCCAGCAACGGTAGTTGTGGGCGGGAGGGAGTTGAGGGGCATATCGACAACAGTGGTAACACCGCCAGAGGCGGCGGCGCGGGTGCCAGTGAAGAAGCCTTCCCACTCGGCACGGCCGGGATCATTGAGGTGAACATGGGCGTCGACAAGGCCGGGGAGCAGCAGCCGCGGCGAATAGTCGGTGTAGTCGGCACCGGGGAAGTCGGTGGCAGGCCGCAGCTCCGTGTATACATCTTGAATCTTGCCAGTTGATGGAGACACCACAATGGTAGCTGGGGTCAGAAGCAGAGTGTCGTCATCGGTAGTGATGACTGCGCGGGAAGAAGCAAAGACTTTGAGAGCAGCCATCGTGGGGGTCAGGTATGGAAAATAGGGAGAGAGTAGGAGACGTTGGTGTCAGTGGGTTGTCAGATGGGGTAGCAGTGAGCCAGGCACAAGAACGAGTATATGAGTATATATCAAGCGATGGATGACAAAGACGATGATGTTATTATGCAGAAACAGGCTAATCACATAAGTGGCAGGCTTTGAGAACGGACCAACAAGCAAACGCAAGACAAAGAGAAGAAACAGGAGAAAGAAGAAGAACGAAAACACACAGGAGCACCCGAGGGAAGCAAAGCGGGAGCAGCAGTTATTATACGAAGAGGGATTTCCGAGATAAAGGAGCAGAAAAGCCAGCACGCGCCCACCAAGTTCATACACGCCCGTTTATGCCTACACACGCCCAGCAAGAACATGCGCTAAGAGAAGTAGAGGGCACAGCAAAAGACCGAGCCAACGAAGTGGAAACTAAGAGATAGAGAGATAGGGTGGCCAAGCCAAGCCAGGCAAGGTTAATCCAGACAAAGCCGCTCCTTCTCGTCCCCTTCTGTCTCTCCGCCTGCTTGTATCAGATGGTCTCCCATGAGAAAAAGAGAGAAAAAGGCGGACTTTTCTCATTTCCTTCACTCTGGGCGGGCGGGCGGACAAGAGTGTGGAGAGCGGGCACGATGAAACGTAGCGAATAAAAGGAGCAAAAAATTCTTATCTTTGGGACCTAAACTTCACTTATCTTGCTATTAACTCGATCGAGTAAGGGAAATTGAGTTTGAGAATTGCAGGGAGACAACAAGCAAAGACACACAAAAACGGCAAGACAAGCATTTGGAAGGACTAGAATAGTCGGCAAGAAACGATGTACCGAGGCTTTGACGGGAGACAGAGAAAGCATTATAGATTGATTGTCTTGTGCCTTGCTTTTCCTCGGCCGCCCTGGGTATTGTTTCTTTTTTTTGTTCTTTTTTTGCATGGGCGGTTGCTCTTATCGTGAAGCCTGGGCCTCCTTGTTCAACGTTGATCCCCCTGTCTTTGTTACCTTGGGTACCTTTTACTGATATCGAGTCGCCAGCCTATCAGAAAGCGGTGAGGCACCCAGTGTACCTAGCCCGGGGTACACAAAGACTGACTCAATGCAAGTACTGTGATTGTTGTAGATAGAAGCATAAACACTACAAATAATATTGGGAAAAAAAAAAGAAATTCTTCACGCTAGAAAAAGGCCGGAGGATCTCGAACTGGCCAAAAAAAAGGAAAATCCGTCTTGTCCTATTGGACAAGCCCTAGTGCCTACTCGCTGCAAGCCTATCCGACTTGTACTCGAGAGGGAGCAAAAATCATGACCAGATAAACAAAAAAAGGAAAATAAACCCGGCTGGTCACGTAATGCGAAGGTCTCCTGTTTCCTTTCAAGTCTTCGTGGTATTGTGTCTATTCTCCCTCACCTACTTTTTTTCTTTTCTTATCTCTCCTGCTCGTCGGCGCAAGCCTTGCTTCCCCGGATTTCATCACCTGTGTCTGTCCCACAACTCTTCTCTTTTTTCCTCACTATTTCTGTCTTTTTGGCCTGTTTTTGTCTGTTCTATCTTATCATATCTTGTCTCTTTTTTCTTCCCTCGGCCGCCTCCGAAAGTTTCCAAGTTCCCACCAGCCAATCATTGGATCAATGACTTAGTATTCTCCACCATAGTCCACACCCACAGGACCCAGCGTCAATGACTTACCAAATCTGTCTTCCGTTTATTCTAGGCCTCTACCCCTCTTACAATCGTGTTGCTTTGCGTTGTCCGCTTCACCCAGTTTGCTGTGCTAGCATCCTTCAGCCTAGCTGCTAGCGAGTCACCCCCTGGTTTCTATCGAGTAACTACACATTTCTATCGAGTAATTGCTTCATTGAAGTTTCCGGCCCACTCCTCTACGTGTTTCCTTAAGCTAACCCCCAAATTGTGGCTTGTGGGCTGTTTCTTTTCTTTTCCCTCTTATTTCAGTTCTCTCTTTTCTTCTCGCTTTCTTTTTCTTTTTTGCATCAACAACTAACAACTAGCATTTAATGACAAGGAGCATCTTCTAATCATGGGCGACCTCCCCTTCGGATTAGTCATCCAGCCAGCTTATGTGAATTTTTTAGTTCCCGACGTCTGGTTTGATTTGAATATATTTTACGTCTACTGGAATCACTACGATCAAACGACGCCGGATTGGTTACCGGACAGAATTAACCCTCCGCAAGGCTGACAGTTCCCGACGTCGTAGGAGGCTCTGTTGCTTGTCATACAAGCTTGACATGGTCCCATGTTGTTTTTTTTCTTCCTCAATCTAACAAGCTAGAAAAATAGTATAAAAAAATATAACGGAATATATAACAAAACTCACTTTTTCATCTTCATCTTTTTCTGGCCTGCCTTCCACATGTCTACCCATAGTGACAACCAATGTAACCAACAAAGAACGAACCATAACCGCCACTGGTATTCCTAGTCTCTCCGTCTTTTCCCAATCCATATCCCATCTTGTTTACCCTATCCATTCACTCCATCGTGAAAATTCCAAAGAAACAAATAACGCCAAGACCCAGTCTCCGTATCCTTCCAAACTTGCAACATTGACGTGCGGTGGGCGGCTCTGTGACGGGTTATATCCCGACCCTTTGTATTAAAAGGGCACGGGTCAGGCCAAGAAGGGGATGGAAACAAAGACAATGACCCAAAGAAGACAAGAAGAGAAAACAAAATGACAATATAATCTGACCAAACGCAGAAAGAGATGTTAAAAGGGAGAAATAACGTAAGAAAACAAAGGAAATGATGTCAGTGAAAACAGAGCTAGAGATGAACCGGCTGCCGGCCTGCTCTGGTTCATGATAAAAATACAGAGAAGAAAGAACCGAGTTTCTTCTTAGGCTAGCGTAAAACCCACCAGACAGTTTGATAGAAGTTGTATCAATCGCTGTAGGATAATTGCCATTGATCCTGGGTTGTTACTCTCGGCAAAAGCTTCACGTAGGCCCATTTTGTAGCCTCTTAAGCCAATTGCGGCTTAATTTGCGGAGCGTAAACTTTGTACTAGCCGGGTCACCTAATGCTTGCGATTTATGATGTTGGCAGCAGTGTTAATCAGTCCTTGCTTGGCCTCGCTTTCAGGGAAGTTTGCAAGTGCAGAAATAGCCTTGTCGTGGTAGCTTTGAGCAAGAGCACGGGTCTGCTCAACGCCATCGCTCTCAAGAACAAGCTTTCGAGCCTTGTGAAACAGACAAAGAGTTAGTATTTTGTATGCTGATGACTTCGACATTCACTATGCATATATGGCTATTCAGCCTTAAAACTGATGGTGATGAGAAATGGAACTTACAAGTACAACATCGCCCTCTTGAGAAAACTTGCGCCCAACTAGAGTACCTAGCTCAGGATTGGTCTTCCATGCAAACAGAAGAGGGGCAGTGGCTAGGCCAAGCTCAAGGTCAGCGCCAGCAGGCTTACCAAGCTCCTCATGGCTCTGAGTGTAGTCAAGCAAATCGTCAACGAGTTGGAAAGCCAAGCCTAGATTCTTTCCATAGATATATGCATGCTCCACAGTCTCAGCACTAGCGCCTCCTAAAAGAGCGGAAGCACGGCATGACATGGAAACTAACGAGGCTGTCTTCAGATACGTCTTCTGAAGGTAGTAGTTCAATGTGTCCTCAGACCAAACAGGGGCCTTTTCATCCTGCGCCGTGTTTTTCAACTGCATGAACTCGCCTTCTACGAGGTTTGCTATAACTGTAGAAAGCAGTTCAACCACTTCGGGGTTCCGAAGACGGGCAAGCGCAACGGACGCGCGTCCTAGCAAGAAATCACCAGCCAAAACAGCCATCTTGTTGCCAAAGGCGTGGTTTGCCGAAGGCTCACCACGGCGAGACTCAGATCCATCAATGACATCATCGTGAAGTAGCGAAGCTGTGTGTAGCAGCTCGGTAATCTCAGCCAGGCGACGCTGCGCAGGCAGAATATCCTCATCAAATTCAGCGGGTGCATCAGGGATGAAGCTGGTGAGTGGAGAATCGGGGAGGCCCTCAATCAAAATTTCATTTGGAGCAATATTGACGTCAATGTCATGATTAGAGGGAGCTGTTTCTGCCTTGGGACACACCGAAACAGCGCGGGACATGAGCAGGACAATCATGGGACGTAGATGCTTGCCACGAGACTGGGTGTAATACTTGGCGACTCGGTCGAGAGAGGGATGGCCGGTGCCTAGAAGTTTGCGAATGTTGCCAGTCAGGCTTCGCATCTCTTTCGAGACTAGACGGAGAGGGTCTACGGGAAGATTGCCAACAATATTGGCAGTCTTCATGGCATTGGACACTGTCTTGGAGGCAACGGAAATAGCAGCTGCGATGGCCGAAGACTGAGCCGAGGTCGAGTGAAAGGGCTGCGCATTTTGAAGCTGGTAGTTGAGGCGAGTGTTCAGCAAAAAGCGTTCAACCAGCCTATGTTGAGCCAACAGAGTTGAAGGCTGGGTAAGGCCCGTCGCGTTATTGGCCCGAAAGGGCCTTGCAAGAGCAAGAGCTGATCGTGGGCGAAGCAACATTTTAGTGGGTTGATCTGGGGTTCGGTGGTAGGTTGGGGAGGGGTTTCAATAATCAAAGGCTCAAGAATCAATTGACTTGAATCCAAACCAGCGTTCACGTAATAAGATCTGAAGTGGGTTCAGCGCTGTGCCTTGCAATGAATTTTTCGGCAAGGCCAAAAAAAAAAAAAGAGGAAATCGATATGACAGGGATCTGTGATAAAGAACGGAAAAATTGATTGAACAAGAACAACAACAGCGGCCTGTAGGAGGAAGAAGAAAAAAGAAAAAGAGAGAAAGAGAAGAGGGATAGCGAAGAAGAAGAGGAAGAAGAAGAAGAAGGGGGAGAAAAAGGAAATGGGAACTTTCAGGGAAAGAAAGAGGTTGAAGTCTAGGTCAATCTTGGGGTCAAGCTTGAGGAAAGCGTTGGTGAAGAAAGTAAAACAGACAAACGGAGGAAAAGGAAAGAACCGAAATAGTTGAAGGAAAACCGAGCGGTTTAGTGCTTTTTTTTTGGAAGTTGTTGGTTCTAACTCTATGAAAAAAACTAATGTTGAGCTAAGTATGTTTTGACTTCACAAAGCAAGAAGGAGCTCACGCAACTAGCTGCCTTCATCATGTTTGCTAGCGTACAAGACGTACAAGTACGTTTTTGTTTGCTATTTCCAGCCAGTGGGCGGGACTCACAGCGCTACTGTGTAATACTATGCAAGCGTTTCATTTGACAGGTATAGTGTTTGTGCATCAAGTTTTGGCCATTTCAGTTGGCACAGTGCTTATACATGCACAAGCACTGTAAGCAAACGAGGACTTGTCGAAAGATTCAACACCATCACTACTTTCCATTTTACGAATGGCTGTGTTGATTCCAACAACAACAGCCAAAACAACGGCAGCGACAAAACAATCATGGTACTTCTCACTATCACACCGACTATTGTGGAGGCTTTGGAGAAGTTACCTTTGAAAGAGCACAAGGAAGTCCAAACGAACAATAATACTACTCAAAGTGCCGTCCTGCCTCAGCCTGATATCACATGTCCGGCTGAAGGCCAGCCTATCGCCCATCAACAAGTGATAAAACTTTGGGAGGACATATCTAGTCATGGCATTACTGGCTTCCCACTGGAGAAGTTGCTACAAGGCTCCCAGGTTTACATACCGCCTCCTCCGCCGAAGCCTGAACAGGTATGTTACTTGAGTCTCTTTGGACGAGTAGTTGAAAATGGATTTTAACACATGAATAGTCACCGGAATTCAAGGCACTCATGGAACGCTTGCGCCAGGAAGAGGAGGAGCGCAAATACCAACGATTGATAAACTCTTCCAAGATCGCAGGCTTCTCTAACCAATCCCCAAACGCTGTTGCCTTTGCTGAAGTCAATCGGCCACGTAATGAGGATATCGGAAACGACGAAGAGGATACGTATGAGGAAGTACAACGTCAACTCATGCTCATTCTCAACTTCCTCATCAGCATTGCGGGTGTTGCTGCTACTCTCTGGATCGTAGCACGGTGGTGGAGCACACCGGCTCGTCTAGCCCTTTCAATGGGTGGCGCGATTGTTGTGGCAATCACGGAAGTTGCTGTCTATGCGGCATTTGTTTGGCGCGTTGATAAAAGCGAAAAAAAGAGCAAGAAGTCCGATCAGCGGATAAAGGAGGTCCGATCTATTACTGAGACGTGGACTATTGGCCAAAAGGGTGTCGATGACAGCGATGATTACGGCAAACAGGACTCTCAGGCAGTTGCTGAGCAAACGGTAGGCGGGCAAACGGCAGATGTGGATCAACAAACAGCAGAATTCTCGTTACGACGCCGTGTCCTTGCCAGCGAAAAATAGAGGTTGGGCGAGATTCCCCGCTGCGAAAAGTTGCCATACAGAAATGTATTATTTCCCTCAAAACATCGTCTACACTTTATTATCCTAAAGCTCCGTTGCTTCCCATGTCCACCGCGACGGGTTGAGCCTATTTTGATCACGTGATGACGCGTGATATGAGACTGGTAAGACGGGACGCGAAAGTGGGGCGACGCGCAATTGTGAACAAAATGTGACAACGATGACGATGCCCTGCGCTGTACATTCTTGCAATACAGAGCTTCCGAGACGAACACTTTTGACAACACAACAGTGATGGCAACGAACACACCCGAACTTACGCAAGTGACTTTCCTTCCACGTGTGACATGAAAGTGGGGATATTCTGTTAACACGCTCATCTTGTCCAGGACTTTCCCAAATCTATTATCACGACAGAAAGAACGCGCGTAAGTGCAGTTGGTGTTGTTGAAGCTACTTCCTGGTAGTTACGGGGCTAACCTGCCTTATAGACGCCCGGCGCGAACATATGGGAAACGTACGGCCTCTGACGTGTCCTCTCAGCGTGCATGCAGCAAGAAACAACGATCATCACCTCCACCAGCTTCAGGCCTAGAACCTAATGAACTTCCTCCCCTCCTAAAATGCAATAGCACCGCGCCTTCTGCGCCTAGTACGCCTGACTCTGGGACCACGAAGGGCCCAACCAGGGCATCTATTTTAGGGTATTTCAAGCCCGTCCAGCGGCACTCATCCCCGGGGTTCAATGGCAATTCAGGACCATCGACTAGGCCCAAAAACCCTATTTCGGAGCCCAACGAAAGCTTATATACTGCTGATGGCGAGAACGATGTTGCATCTTCACCTCCTGCGTACATGCCGTTGCCGAAACCAAAAGCGCCAGGTCGAGCGTATCGCCGACTTCGACTCAAGCCTATCGCCTTTGACGCGACCCGGAAAGCCACTAGCAGCCCTGCATCAAGCCCCTCTGTAGAGAGAAAGAGCTCCGAGGCAACGAAACCGAAAACTACTTCTGCGTGTCCTTCTGTTGTTCAGACCACGCTGAATTTGACCAACAAGCCGGCATTCAACGAGTGTAGTGTCTGTGGAGTGGTGTATAACCCACTACATCCCCCTGATGTCAAGTTCCATTCAAAAGTCCACGCCGCGGCTACGCGGTCTCGGAATCGAGTGCAGAAGCTAGAACTGAAACCAGAATCAGTCAGCGATGAAGATTGAACTTGCTGGTGTAGAGGAAGAGACGTGCCCTTTTCTGTTATCACCGAAGATGCCTAATGCCCCTTTATCATGTATTTACGAATAATTCCCACAATAGAGTAACTCATACCGCATATTGCGAGAGCCGAGCTTGAGCAAAGACTCATTCTCTGTTTATTTCACTATAAAGATAGCAACTTTTCAACAAACTCGGCGTAGCTTTAGGAATATAGCTACTAAATAACAACTATCGTGCGTATAGCTGTAGCTCAGCACAATATTGGTTCAAACGACAATGTGAGTAATGGAGAGATGGCAGAGCTCAATAGGCCTTAGTTTTCAACACTGGTGGCAAGAGTCTATAGAATATGCTTGCTGTAAATTTGGGTTACATAGCTATAAAGCCTTTGGTTTATCTTGCAAGCACCTAGAAGCAGCGCTAATGGACTGGAGAAAGACAGGGCACCATGACGACTGATTGGCATCAAGTGCAATGCTTAGTCTGGGCATAGGAGAGCCTTCCACCGAGACTACTATGTAGTGCAATAGATGACACTGTATAGCTTCCCTAAAATGCACCGCCTCTAAGCACCGCTAACCTAGGGAGTCTTCAAAACGTTGCATTCGGCCAACAGGATTCCAACATGAGACGCAAAACATAATGAAGAGGTCATGTAGGTCTGTACTTTTGCTCTCCTTGGCTAACTTGATTGTGCCTGTTCGTGTTATGTCATTGGCCGATTCTTGCTTGGAAGAGTGACGTCTTGATCCAGAGCGCTTCAAATCACGCGACATTCTTCTAGTCCTCAACTATAGTGCGGTGCTTCCAAAATAGACCCCTCCGAGACGCGCAACGCATAAAAGAAAGATTGCTTGTCGTGTTCTAGGAGAAGCCCGCAATGTCAGGGACTCTAAAGCACAGACTTACATTGTGACGATAGTGATTCAACAAGGCCTGAATGCGCAGAGATGACTACTACTTGCCACTAATGTGCAGATATGTGTTCTTAAACGCCACATCCTGGACGAAGATAAATCTCGCCCCAAGTAAGCGTCTAGGGGTGACAAGCCTGTGTAATAGCTGGTGGGTTGTTTTGCAGTTTATCGCCGCAGCGCCGAGACGCATGGTGTTGCAGATTATATGAGACCCTCCCTCTATGCTTAGGAATAAAGGGACAAGTCCGTGTGCAACGCGAAGTCCCGCCCCTTTGGCTGTTCCCAGATCTGCTTTGGCTGAGCTTCTAGTCATAACCCATCAGTGCCGTGGTTGGGTATCTGTTGATGAGCTCTATAACAAATGCACTCATCACAATTGCTGTTGCTGCCCCACAGTTCAAGTGGCGATGCCCTCAAGCCCCGACGTACCTTCGGCATGCCATTATATACAGTGTTGCCCAACAGCTTCACTACATGTCTGGCTAAAGAAGGACATCCTGTCTTCCGGGCCGGGTTTAGAATACTGTCTTCTCCAGATACAGTATTTGCAGCGTAGAAAAACTACTTCCTCGACGTCTTCTTGGGCTCGGCTTTCCCAGTTGGCTTCTTCCACAGCTCGTACCCCATTCTCGGCTGGCTGGGTGTGTGTCCACGAGCCCATCTACCTTTTTCTCTGGAGAATGGACTGGCCTGTCTTGGTGATCCATTGGTGGGAGTTCGTTGTCTGATTTCGGTCACTTCAAGCAGTTGAGAAGTCTAAACATGTCTTGCACCTCCATTGCGTCCTGTATCATCTCCCTCTACTGATCCCTCTTTGTCTTGTGGATGGCCGTTTGAAAAATTCATCTCTTCGCTTTGTATACTTCAAAGCGTGTATTGCAGAAGACGCACTCTGTCACTCTTCGCCAGGCTGCCCTCTATTCCTTGACCGCCTCTGTGCATTGTTCGGCCCGCCATATTTTCCCAGGGCTTTAGGTGCTGCACGGCCGAGTGCTTTTGTTACCACCCTGGCCAGACACTGCAAAGCTCTCGATTTCTCTTTCTTTAGTGAGCTCCCTCTCCTCCAGTATATGAGCAGTGCCGCTGCTTCCTGTTCCATCCAGTCGTAGATCTGGTCGCAGTCACTCTTGAAGGGTCTAAAGGGCAAGAAGCATTCTAGCCTCATAGTTAGACAGCGATGCGACATGCTGGGTGGCTGAGAATGAATTGATCAAACGGAAAAGGTGTAGGTTGAGAGACTTTTGGTCGACTCACTTGCCCACTTCACTCGCTTATCATGCACGTCATTCATCTGATGTCATAGGCTTGGAAACTGAGCCTGCTTGCCTACCCTGCTTTGATTCATTGTCTGCTTATATTGTCCCTGTTTACAAGCATTTTGCTTTTGGCATCCCTGTAAGTAATCTTGAAACTGGCATGCCGCACATGCTTTATACTGACTTCATCATTGCAGTAGAACTGAGCTAGAAGTAGCTCAAGCTTTTGAACATGGCTACTCAGGTAGCCAGGGACCTTTCTTTTGGTGAAGCTGAAAACCTGAGCATCCGAAGACGTCCACCGATACGCAAACTGGCCCGAGGATGCCCAACCTCCATTTCTTTTTTTCTCGGCTATGCCAAGATATAGCCAAATTCAATATCCAGGAAATGTCTCTTCTCCTTGTTCAATCAGATGTTGTAAAGTTCCCGAACTTAAAAATGCAACTCGATAAACTCGACAAATACCATCAAAGTGTCAATCTAGACAACTTCACAGTCCACCTTTCTCCAAAACGCAGCTATGATGTGTGGACTCATGCCGATGTTTTTTCAGAAGATACTCTCAACAACACCATGATGCCCGAGGTCAGGGAAGTTATTCGTGAAGCGAAACAACAGGCGAGGAACCTCTACGCCAGTGACTTTCTCAAGGAGGAGCATGCGATAGAACGGGCATGTTGAGTTCCCGAAAAGGCCCATCCTGAATATGGCCGGTGGTCTTGTAGACTAGTTTTTGTATCGCGCGGTTGCCACCTGGAGCCCGACAGGTGCGTCCTCGGGCCGCGCTAGATGGGAGCCTCCTGGCTATATTGCCGGGCCCTCAAAAGTCATAGGGGATGCTCGGCATCTATGCGCTCCCGTCCGGAACATGCCGTCGTATTGCTGTGA
>NETT01000263.1:14317-33457 GCA_003449175.1 Ceratocystis smalleyi
CAGACGGCGCAGCAAAGGGAGCGGTGCAAGGATTTTGAAAAAAGATAGGACAAAGGTTGTTGGGTTGTTGTCGTAAGACGTTAGAAAAGCACCAAGGCTCTGAGAAATGTGTGTTAGTCGTGGGTTGTTGGCACTCAAGAGCAATGCCCGAGCCCTCGCTGTAGCTGCATGCGAAGCAAAAAAAGACACAGTGCCGATTGGATTTACAAGGTACGTCTACACTGTACGGCACACCGTGTGTGGCCTCCGCATGCTTTAAGTGGAGAAGAAGTACGGGTGACGATCACTAAGAGTCCCAGCAACCCTAACCATGTACATAGCATTAGCTAGAGTGCAGTTTTCCAAGGCGAGTACACAGAAATCCATGGCCACGGTACGGTACGGTACGTTACTACGTAGCTGTAACTATTCATAGCTATAGTTGTATCTAGCTCATTATTTCATTCACCCAAGACCAGCTTTCTTCGTGGCCGTCATTGCCCTGCAGCGGCATGCTATGCTATCAAACCAGCCAAGGCCGTACTCAACGAAGCCCAAAGTCGTCCTTCTGTAAAATAAACTTGACCTTTTCTCTATCCCGCCGTCTGGGAGCTAGTGCCCGACTGCGGTTGACAAATAGCCGTGGCCCGCTTGGCTCTGGCACTGGCGGAGGCGTGATAATCTCCTGGCCTTCGGGAATCCCATTCCCACCACGCTCGTCATGGCCATAGCGCGAAATCGCCCCCGAGCGCACCCAGGGCTCCAAGTTGCGGCATTGGCTGACATCGAGCCACTTCAACTTGGAACATCCCTCCAAAAGACTTTCCACTCCGCCGCCCGTCACGCGGACGCAGCCACGGACGCTGATGCCTTCCAGCTCGTTGAGGTGTAGAGCCACACAGCCAAGACTGCCATCGCTTACCGCGCTGCCGCAAAATGCAAGCCGCAGCTCTTTGAGGCGAGGGAGCCCTAGGGCCACTACTTCAGTGCTTGTGTCAGACAAGGCGCAGCAGAAACTGAGGTCTAGGTGGGTCAGGTTTTTGGCAGCATTAACCAAAGCAGCGATGGCATTGTCTGAAAGATAGGTGCAGTCAGCAAGGCAGAGATGAGTCAGGTTGGTAAAGCGGAAGGAGGCCCACGAGTGGAAGCCGGCGTCTGATATTGTGGTACAGCGGGTCAGAGTCAGGCTTTCAAGCCGGGAAGAGGCATGAAGAGCCAAGTGTGCCATGGAGCGATCGGTAATGTGCTTGCAGTATGAAAGGTTGAGCTTTTTCAGTTTCGGACATCCTACGACGGTACCCGGAATAGACATGGTCGTTGCTCTTTGTACTTGTTGCTGCGGCATTTGGCGCTGTTTTTGTGGCGACATTTTGCCCTTGGCGCCAGTAGTAGCCGATCGCTGCAGCGGGCCTGGGGGTCCAGGTGGGATTTCAGGGACAACCCAGCCAGTAACACGGGCTAGGAGGTTATCGCCAATCTTGCGACAGTTGCTCCAATCAATTTCCTCCATCATTTTGGAGTGCTCGCTCATTTCAAGAATCTGGTTCGCCGAAACATCCCACACCGAGCGCATTTTCCAGCATTTGACGTTTTGGCCACAGCTTTTCCATAGGCTATTGAAACCGTCGTCAGTCATATGAAAGCAGTTGCTGATATCGATGTACTCAGGGCGCTGGCCGATGAATGGCGCCAAAACATCCTTTATCAGCTGGTCAGTAATAACCCGGTTGAAGGCAGACAAATCGACGCGAAGGCAAACTTTAGGCGAAGCAGCCAATATGCGCTTCCAATGCGCACACACTCGACGCAGTCGCATGAGCTCTGATATGTTTAGAGTTGCAAATACCATTTCCAGCACAGGGTCTGGTACGGGCTGCTTTCCCGATTCGCGCCTTAGAGGTTGGATGCGCGCCCTCTTTGCAGGCGCTTCATCTCGATCCGGAGGTGGCGAGTGGAGGGGGGCAACTGGGGGGGTAACTGGGGGGGCTGTAATAGACATGTGGTCCATCGACAAAGGATGAACGGGCTTGACATGAGATAAGGCGGGCGACGAAGAGTCTGCAGGTGGCGTTGGTGGTGCAATAGAACCTTTACGTCTATTACGAAGGTTTTCCATGTCCACACTAAGGAATGGGTCTGGGTCTGGTGTTGGGCGGCTCTTTTCATCGGGGCTTTGAGCCATGGGCTTTGCTGAGCCAGAAAACATAAAGCTAGCAAATTGGTCTGTGACACTCTGGCTGCATTTCTCACGGCGTCCTAGCGAGCTTTTAGCGGACCTTGTGTCTACGGCGGCCGCTTCAGTCATGACGACATCCCCGTCAGACGAGTTGTTGAAGCGCTCCTTGGCTGTCTCCTCGACTTGCTCGCGGATGTCTGGTGGGCTGTTTCTCCACAGTTCTTCCAAGGCTGGCCCGGGGATCATGAGACACTCAACCGTTGTGATGGCCTTGACAGTAGCCGTGCGTTTATGAGCAAGACCGAGACTGGCGACCTCGCCAAAATACTGGCCTTGGCGGAGCCGTGGTCGTTGGGCCATGGCAATGTAAGGAGCATTCTGCAGGCCCTTGGCTGTGGAATTGTTGGTGCCAGCTTCGTTGCAGGCATTAGCGCTGGTATCAGCAGCCCAAGTATCGTGGATGACTTCGGCTTCACCTCGCACGATAAAGTAGATTTCATTTCCTGGCGTGCCTTGAAGGACAATGTCGGTAAATGGTGGATATGTTTTGGGCTGTGCACTCAATCCCAGAAAATGCAAGACATCGGCGGGCAAGGTTGAAAAAAGAGGAAGCTCCTTCAACGTAGTTCTAATGTTGACTTGGGCGCTACCAAGAGCGCTTCCAACTGAAGGGCCTTCAACAAGGCTTGGGCTCGGAGACTTGCGCTTCTTTGGATTGGGCGGTGAGGTTTGCTGGGCATCTCGCGACAAAGCGCCAGACTGACTGTGGCGTGTTTGATGGTGGGTAAGAAGACGGTCCTGTCGCTTCTTTTTCAGTATAGTCAGACGTTCCTGGGCTTCATCTCTAATCAGCTTTTCCATTTCAGGGAACTTGGGCAGTTCAACCTGAAAGTCCTCTTTTTTCAAGGACAGAAGTAGGCACTTTGTACGGGCGACAATAGTAGCTGTGCGTGGAATATTCATGATGATGGAAATTTCTCCAAAAAACGAGCCAGGCTTTAGTTCTGCGTATACGGCTTCTCCATCTCGTGATGTCACAGCCACAACACCACGGACTATCCAGTACATTGCCTTAGCCTCATCACCTTCGCGTATTATATGATCAGAAGGGGTATGTATTTGCGGCTTGAGATGCTGGCCAACAGCAACAAGAAACTCTTCGGGGGCGGAGTTGAATAGCGGGAAAGAACGTACGCGGTCCAGGAGATCCAATGGCATATCTTGGATAGTCGACGCTGTCAAGGGCGAAGGGTAAACAGGACGAGTAGGGTTTGTTTCGACATTGAAGGAGCGAATGAGGGCAGCAGGATCTTGTGATGTGCCATTGTTGAGACTAGCTAAGGCTCTAAAGGCCGAGCTTTGCGATGTTCGTGAGCGTCTCATGGCGGGCTGAGCTGGGTATAGATATAGTCAGGAGGAGGATGAGAGGGTGTATCGAACAGAATTAGCTGTGGCGCGACGTCAAGGCCAGGCCAGCCAGTGAAGACCAAATAGAGGGAAAACGAGAAGATTGGAGATTCTGGCCAGAGCAAAGGACGGACTGAAAGGATGGATCTTTTCTTCTTCTAAGCCTCCCAAGCCTTCTGTTCTGTCCCGCAAGGACCACCAAATGGACGATGCTAGACAGAAGAATCTTTGCCTATTTCGAATTGCTCGATTGAACCAGGTTTGGGACCAGGGCGAGGGGCCTATCGTATCTATAGCTTGGACGATGTGTTGGAAGGAGACTGAGCCGGTTCGAGTAAAAACTAAACCGTAGGCAAGCGCGAGAAGCTGCTAGCGAGGAGCCTGCCGAGAGCTCTGGGAGTTGAGAGGAAATATGGGTATTGGATTGTAAGGTATATACTATTCGGAAGTGCACGTAGGTCAAGACGGGAGGGGGAGCCAGCGACGCTTAGGGGAGCTTCGCAATGTTGCGAAGACGGTGCGCCGTGCAATCACGTGAGGGTGAATAGCTGTAGTGCTTGGCTTAAAAGAGTAGATGGCAGTGTGTGGTCTGTTCAGTTGCTCCAGGTTGTGGCGATGATCATGACGATACCCATTGGGTGATGGGTAGGTTGTGGGTCGATTTCTAAGCGACGGTAGATTGGCTGGCCGATCGATGATTTGGCGGGGAATTGAATTGAGGTTCGTTTGGTGGAGTTGAATGTTCAATGAAGCGTTGTACAAATGTATCGAGATGGCCAAGAAACGAAGGAAACCGAGCACAAGACAAAAAAGAAATAAGGGAGAGTATAGTTAGCGTTGAGCACAAGTGTGAATACAAGCGGAAGCCCAGTTCGTTTTCTTCAAAGGGTGGCAAAGGCTGAAACCCAAGACCAAGAGGAGGAAATGGAGAGGGCGAGAGCGAGAGCGAAAAAGAAAAGACAAGGACAAAAGAACCACCTTAGTGAAAAGGTGTTTCGATGAAGATGCAAGCAGGTGAGGGAAAAATTGAGTGAAAAGAAAAGAAAAAAGAATTAAAATTAAAATTAAAAAGAGGAAAAAGAGAGAGCAGGACACAAGAGTTGAAACCAAAATAAGGAAAGAGCAAATAAAGATGCTTCCAGTCGATCTGAACAAGATGCAACTGCTCTAGCGCAGATTTGGTAGCTGCCCGCTGTTCAGTCATCCAATCAACGGCAGGGGAGGCAATCTCCACTATAGACGCACTCCAGAAGAGGCTACGAAGAACAGAAGAGGCTGAGCATCATTAGTCTAGCTTTTGCTTCTCTTTGTTGCTCTTGAGAGGGCACAAAGGGCGAGGGGCCTAGCCGCTACCTGTACGCAGCCCAGACATATCTCCTCAGCCGGAAACACATAAACCCACACGTGAATAAAACCCGATTCTGACCAAGAGCCCTGACCACAGCAGACAAACGAACGTCACGCTGGAGGGGTCGAGCTTTTCGAGCTTTTTTGGTATTCTCCAATCCTGGCTGCTATTTCAAGCTTTTGGATTCCTGGCTCGTTCCGTTGCAGGCTGTAGGCGTTCCTTGACTCTCCCATGTTTATCCCGGGGCCCTTGCTCTAGGATCCGTTGGGTGCTTCCATTTGATTTGGAGGGGTAAGTCGGGAAGAGGGAAGAGGGGGGCAAGCTAAACGCGTGTAGAGCAAAAGAGAAGGCCGACAATTGGGAGAAAGATAAAGAGATAGACACGAGGGGGAGGGGGGGGGGGCAGAGGTCCGGGGCAGCAAGGAGTTTATAATTGGTTCTACTACAGTTATTGCGTCCTTAGCTGCAAGGGAGCGTTGCACTGTCGGGGATAGCTTCGCCTCTTGGCCAGGACAGAAGTGTATGTATATACTCCCGCTTGGTAGTCCAGAAAACAGGCTCTCTACTGGGACGCAGCAAGCCTGAAATGTGCAGGGAGATAAGGAACTCGGTGGTGGATATCGATATATGCATAAGACAGGAAGCACAACAAGCACAGAACAACAACCCACCAAGAAGAATAAGACACGAACAAGGACCGAGAAATACAGGAGAAAATTCCCTTGACTAGCAAGCAAGGCAGAGACTCTCGCCAACTTAGAGTCTTACTTTGCTTCTCTTCCCTACCCAAGTCTCTACCTCTACTCTGCAATGCTCTTCCGTTGTTCCCTGGCCCCCCTCCCTGTCCGTCTTCACCTGTCAACCCACAGACCCCTAGAGACACCGTGCACTAATTTCCATCGCTATTCCCTGTCATTGCATTGTGCAGAACTCCGTGTATTAGGGTTAAATGCAAGATAAAACGCAAACCTAAGTAACGCCACCCACTGCCGCTGCCGCTGGAGCACAAACCAAAACGAATTTCGCCCACAACAGGTGTAACACAACTCCGCCTGCACCGCATAGAGATCCCCAAGGCACAGCAGACTTAGAGATCCCCACTCTTACATGTTCCGTAATCGCACGATGTGCCCTTTGTTGTCTTGCAGCAAATAACGGGGCCAGAGCAGTAGCACGATAGGGGCACTGCACCATTTCGCTCCCCAAAAATATGCACCCATACATTGGCTGGAGCGGATGGAGGAGTTGCTTGTTTGGAGAGTAGGATGCTGGGAGTCTTGATGTCAAGCTGCTTGTCTAGTTTCATAGCTAAGATTTGTTGTGTGTTTCGGTGAACTGGCAGTGCGATTGTCAAGAGAGCGCAGACGAAAACGACAAGATATGTGGGTAAATGCATGGCTGCCAGCCGCACGTGACACTTTTAGAGAGGGGTCGAGATACAAAGCACTGTATATTGAACGCAGTTATGTGCTGCGATATGGGGAGAGAGAGAGAATAGAGCTTGGACTATGTGCAGTTATGCGTATTCCAGTTGTCATAACAAAGCAGGAAATAGAGGTGTATTGCGTATTACTGTCGACGGGACGGAGAGAGGCAGAAAAAAAGGACAGTAGAGGAACTGCAGAGGGCGAGCATAGGCTGGATTATTGTGTGTTTGGGAAAAATAAAAAAAAAACAAAGACTCTGGCGACTCTGCAGAGTAGACAATTTGAGGGCTGCCGGCTCTTTTTATGTTTCTCTGGAAAGGACTAACACGCAAGATGCTGTAATGTCTTAGTTCGTAGGTAAGATACCAACCATATTTTCTTTTGAGCAACATCGGTTCAGCGTAAGCAGCACAGCAGACAATGCAATGTACGGCTGCCGTACTGTGCAGCATAGTGGATAGCCGGCCTATGGTTAGCTTGCTAGCGTCTGGCGGGCGGCTGGCTGGCTTTGAATGACGAACTCGCTTGCGTAAAGAATGGGTTGTCGTGGGGCTTGTGGGCAGGGCGACAAGGTTAGGAAGCCTTTCCGAGCCCAATAGGCCCTAACGAGGCCTAATGCATACGCAATATTTGCGCGTCGACGGCAGGAATAGGACATGCAGAACCTCTAGCAGCACCAAGTAGAGAAGTGTAACTTTGTGTGCTAGAAGGGAATGTGACACGCGTGTTTTCGGGGCCTAGACCAGCCACATTTGCAGTAAGTAATACCACATGTCATGTCATGTTATGGCCAACAATTGACAGGAATTGGGATTGGAGTTTAGGGAGCGGAATTGGAGGAGGAATTTAGATTAGTCTGGTGCACACAGGAGAAGATGCAAGTTTGGAACATGCGGAATATTAGCTCACTCTAGCTAGAAATAGACCGCTAGACAGAAGCTTAGCAGGATTAAACCACCACGAGCCAAAAAAAAAAAGAAAAGAAAAAGCGCTAGAAAGAGGGAAAGTAAATGCCACTAGCAGGCGGGGTTGTCCAGGGACAGCTGAGGAGAGATTCCAGTTTATTTCAGCCCCTGTAGGACATGTACGCATGTGCACACATGTGCCATGGTCGTAGGCGCTGCTGGGTTTCTCCCCAAGGAGATGGTTGCGTAGATGAAGCTTGAAGTACCACCTATCGTGACTGGCTCGGGATATAGAACGAAAACATGTCTGAAGACACGGCAAGATAGTACGTGGAAACGCGAGCAGGCAGTTGATATGGAGGGTAGTCCTGACCTGGTACAGACAGCCAGTACTTTTAGCAACTGATGTCATCATTTGACAGTAATGTTCTGCTTCCTGGACGAGCATAGTTTAAAGATGATGCTGCCAAGCGCTGGTTTCATCTTTCGGTGGCTGCTTCCAGCAAGTTCTGCGTGCTGACTAATCATGCTGACTAATCAGCCGAGTAGCCAATAATATCAAACGTCATTGGGGAAGCTTTCTTTTTTCTTGCTTCTGCGTTGCGTCGCCTCGGTTCTGCCTCCTCTTTCATGATATTTCTCTGCACCTAAACTTGCCGTATCCTTTTTTTTTTCTTCAGCCATCTTGACCCCCGTCATTTTAAATCTTCAAATACCTGATATTCAGTCACACTATCGTCGCATCACCATGGCTTTCAACCTCGTTCGCCAGGCTCCTGCGGCAGTTGCCAAGTTGCCGGCTCTCCGAACCTTGTCGGTGTCGACCCGGGCTTTCGCCTCTAGTGCCAAGCCGTCCTCGACTTTTTTCACGGCTCGTGCCATCCCGTCCATGGCACGCTCGTCCGGTCGCTCCGGTGCGCGCTTCTACAACCAGCAATCATACCAGCAAGCCGCCCCTGTGCAGGGCAACACGGTGCGCAAGCTTCTCGTCGGGGGTGCTATTTTCGGCGGTACCCTCACGGCTATCAACCTTGTTTTTAATCGCGAGACTCGCACTGATGGTGGGATTCCTGCCTTTGAGCGCAACTACTTGAATGACACCTTCTTGCATACTGGCCTGGGCGTTGGCATTATTGGCCTTTCGGCCCATCAGATGATTCGCTCAGGCTTTGTCTACCGTCTCATGGTAACCAACCCCTGGCTCGTCGGCATCGGCGGCCTAGCTCTGAGCTTCGGTACCATGATTGGAACGCGCTCGATTTCGCCTGACAAGTAGGTCTTTTTTGCTTTTATTGTTTTTTTCCTTCTTCTCGACGGCATTGCAAGCACCGCTGGTATGCCCTAGTCGATACGCAGATGTGATGTGCTAACCAACGTGATACAGCTATCTTCCAAAGTATGCCATGTGGACTGCTTTCAACGCCACCCAGGCGGCCATGATTGCGCCCATGCTTGCTTTTCTGCCCGGTGCTTTGATCGCCCGCGCCGGTCTCTATACCGTTGCCATGATGGGCTCGCTGTCTGTCGTTGGTGCCACTGCTAAGCAGGATAAGTACCTTTACATCGGCGGCCCCTTGCTGGCTGGTGCTGCGATTGTGGCGGCTTCTGGCCTTGCGCCGCTAGTCATCCCTGCTACGGCCATCCGCACTCTAGCTTTTACCGAAAACCTCTGGCTATACGGCGGCCTGGCCGTCTTTGGCGGCTTCACTCTGTATGACGTGCAGAAGGTTCTGTACCATGCGCGCCTTGCTGAGCGCGGGGCCATGAGCAGAGATCCCGTCAACGAGTCTATTTCTCTGGAACTGGACTTCATCAACATCTTCATCCGTATGGCCCAGATTCTGGCCATGCAGGGCCAGCGCCGCAAGTGAGCGGCTGGGCTAACAGACTGTCGCGGCTACTGTACTGCAACGGCAATGTATCCTTGCTTTTAGCATTCACATGGTTATGGCGTTAAGGAGGGGGGGGCTGCGAGTTGGATAGAGAGAGCTTCTCCTGTTCTCCGCTCATTGTAGATTACTTTTGTATTATATTGATTTTGTTACGGGACTTGTAATTGCTACAAAGTTAAACCGATTATGAAAACTTGATTGTGAGATGCAGAAGAAAGGAAGAAAACTATTTAATGGGGGAATGGCCTACGGTGTTCCTTTTATGTCGCAAAGCCTTATGTCACCTCCTCCCCTGCTTCAACCTTGGCTGCCATCCGCAACAACACTTTCAATTTACGGTTGTCAACCGCAACAGATTTGAATACCACGCCGCTCTGCTTCAAGAATGCAATAAACTCGAAATAGTATCAATGTTCCTGGGCTAACAGCAACATGTCTCCAATCGCACAAAACAATCAGGCTTCTTGGTTAGTTGTCTGACGGGAATACGCGCAGGAAGTGCGTGGGGCACTCATAGCCAGAGGGATTGTTCTCCAGGTAAAGCTGATGGTAGTCTTCGGCGTTCCACCATTGGCCGGCTGGTAATATCTGCGTCGCAAGCGGCCGCTTCCACCAGTTTTCGCCGGCCGTCTTGGTCACCTCGGACGCGATCTTCTCCTGCTCGGGCGTGTGAAAGAAGATGGCGCTGCGATATTGGGTCCCGACATCAGGGCCTTGCCGGTCTGGCGTAGTAGGATCGTGGATTTTGTAGAAAAACTCGATGATCTGGCGGTACGTCACTTTCTTTGGATCAAAGATTATCTGCAGCGCCTCGGCATCTTTGATTTTGTTAGCCAAGAGAAACGGAACCCGCTGGGCCAGATGGCAGGATGAGACACGAAAAAAGAGGACGGCGAACTTACGACCGGTCGAGCCCGAGCACACATTTTTGTAGTTTGGGTGTGAGCCATCACCACCGGTGTAGCCGACGGCGGAATCTAGAAGGCCGTTTCCGTTACCAAAATGCTTGCGGTAGATGTGTTCAACGCCCCAAAAGCAGCCAGCGGCTACGGTTGCCTTCTCCGCACCCTCGGGGATTGCAGGGCTTGCGGAGGAGAGGGATCTGACCATGCGGGTTATAGCAGAGGCCATGGGTAACGGACGCAAGCCAACGGGAGATTGATGGGTATAGGCTGATGTTTACGCAAGCCTCAAGATTAACCGTCGTATGATGAAAGATGTTGGCCAAGGAAGGTCCTGGGGGGAAATGATATGCCGCAAGCGGGTTTGCTTTGTCTGAAAGCCCTTTGATGACGCAATGTGGGGCTAATAAGCAAAGCCTGCAGGCTAAGCTTAGAGAGATGGCAGCTGAAGCGACGTGAATTGAATGCTGGAATATCGGAGGAGGATAAGCAGCTGAGGTATTTTGCTACCTTACATAATAAGCTTTCATGTCGTAACGAGGGCTGATTTAGATAGCTGATAATATGCACAAGTTTGAGCTACTATGTACTGCGAAATGGTGTATGTAAGTGTTCGCCCCCTCCCCTGTTACCGTATATACATGCTTGATTGCTTTGCTCTATACAGCATCTCTTTAGTGGAAATCTGCCAAGCTTGCACGTCTAGAGCCGGTGCTACGCTCAATCAACGTAGAGCTCTTGTCTGCGAGGACCTTTGTTATAATTTATGCTGTGTTGGAGCTGGCCTCCTGCATGCTCGTGTCTAGCGCTAACCCAGAAGACACTCTCGCGTTTGTGAAGTATCACTCACGTCAGGTTTTGTGCTCAAAGCTCCCCGTCACAATCTTGCGTGCTATTTCTGCAAAGTTGCATGATATCATACGTCCGTAAAATACTCCAGCCAATAAACCTCCGAGTCTTGCCCTACTCCGCATCGAGTGGGCAGGCAGGGGGCTGGTTGTTGACCTGAATCCCCCCTCTCTTTTTCTCTGAGCTGTCGGGAAATGGGAGCACCCAGCCTCCTTCAGTATCAGGAATGGAGAGCCAAAGACGCAGCAGATGGCGTCGTGGTGCAGGAGGACGATGGTCTGAGACACGGATTGAGTCAGCATTTAGGAGGGCTATGCCGGGCTGGGGCTTGTATTGATTACCTACCTTTGTATGCTGTTCGTGCGTGTAGGAGGTGCGTGTTGCTCACAAACTGGATATCTCCAACTTCAAGAATCATGTGGAGGGCAAGGCGTTGGCAAGTTTTCTCGAGAATACCCATGGCGCGTATCTGTTCGCTACTTAGTGGGGGGATGATGCCCCGGTCCGAGAACCGCGCAAGGGAGCGGACATAGTAGGGATCCCACTTGATGTACACACGCTCTTTTCCGCCGTTTTCGATGTAGAACACCGGCTGGCGCGTCCACTCCTGCTGGCCGTGGGAAACTTCTCCCTTGCGGTCAAAGTACCAGATGGGCTGGGTTAGGAGCTCAGCAACGTCGGGGTGTTCTCTCTGCAGTGTATTCCATACGTTGTGAACGCTAACAACGTCGCTCTCGCCACCTTCTTGTGCTTTTTGCATACAGAGGAGGCCGACAATATCGCCGTCGTCGGTATGGAAGAATTGGCGAGCAGTAGTACGATAAATCCGCACTTTATCGATTTGGGTGGGATCATCGCCGACGTCCTTGACATGGCCGAGAACATGGCCGCGGCTGTTTTGAGATACAAAGTAGCCGATATAAGTTCCAAGGCCAAGATATGCTACGGCGCTTTTGTGAGGTCCCCAGGCGTCGGAGGGGAAGCCCTTGAAGAGAACGAAGCCTTTGCCGTCGATGAGATCGGCGCGGAGAGTTGTCAGGACCTTTGCTAGTCTAGAGAGAGGGAAGTTGTTCTAAGCGGAAGTGAGAAGAGTTAGACAGAGCGCAGCCCAGCGAGTCTCAAGCTATATATGCATGCGGCTTACTTGCCTTGCTGATTCCTGTAAGAGGCGTCCCGCTGGCAATGAACTCATCTGAAGTGGCACTAAGCTCCTCGATCTCGCTTGCAGTGAGCCGGTGGGTCCAGCGGTCCGTATTGGTCTCATAGTCTTCCCTCGTCCAAAGAGTAGGTCCTGATATCTCTTGGGGGAAGTCACTGTAGGGCCTCAGGATTTCGTAGATAGGATTGTGCTGGCCAGAAGTTCGGATACCATCTGGAAATATATCCCGTGGGGCCTCACTATTCTTACTAGGGAGCACGTTGACCGTGGGTATGGTTGGGGCTACAGCACTAGGAGACATGACGCCACTAAGAAGAGTAAGCAGCAGGTGCTGGACGGAAGGCAATGGACTGTCAAAGGCAAGAGAGGAGAAGGGTAAACTGTGACAAAATATGCTTAGAGTGCTGATGGAGACGTGGCGTGTTGGAGAGGAAAGTGAAGAACATGAAGGCACACAGTAACAGGAGGAAGCCAACAGTGATATTTAACAACCATCAGCTGTCGGACACTGGAGGCAGTTATCAATGCAACAAGTACATCATCTTGGCCTAGATTACGACATCAAGCTATGTTTTCTCCAATTCGGAGATTCCCAAGCCAGGGGACATTCCGTCATTCCGTGCTGGCATATGAGACATTTGGAGATGTTACTAGCTAGAAGGTTGCAATCTGTAACAAGATAGCAGAAATATCAATGAAAGAACGCGGAGATACAAAATGGCGTCAACTCATGGTTAAATGGTAGAATGACGCTAAGTGCCCGGGACGGCAAGGGTGCTGTAAGCACGACAAGGGCAATGTATAGCGTCAGTGAAATAACCCTTGGATGTATTAGAATCGTAGAATCGTAGCCACAACATTGAAACCGCCGATTCTTGGGGCAACAGGGACAAGGTGTATGTGATGTGGGCGGACACTCTGATTTGATTTGAATATATTTAACGTCTACGGGAATCACAGAGACCACATAGATCAAAGGAAGCTGGACACGCCGATCTCTAAACAGAGCCTTCATATAATGTACATATGTACATGACAGGCACACATCTCGGGCAAGCATGTATTGCACTCTTTTTATGCATGCCTTCGGGATAGAAATGGCAATGAAAACGCAACAAACTGTTCAATCAGCCCACATTACTCACTATACTCTTCCCCAGACGTCTTAATTACTACCTGATACGACTAGGCTTGCCACACCCACCACAATGCTGAATGCCTGATGGTACTGGCTTTCTCCGGCCACCACTTCTCGATGATTCGGCTACTACCTGCGTGTCTACATCCATTTGGTCAATCGGCGGGTTTCCTTCCATCCTCTTACACAACTGTCTTTGCTTAAATTGGCCCTGGCACTTGATGGAAAGCTTGGTTACGCCTCTTTCTTATATACTAGCCCCATATTCAATGACAACATTGTCCCATCAATTTGTCCGACGTCTAGTAAACAAGGGGCAATACGCAGTATTCTCTATACTAACTAAGAGGCGCTTTCTTGGTAGGACTCGTGAAGGAGCACAAAAGCCGTGAAGTAATGCCGTTGTGTAAAACTGGCGGCTGATGAAGCTGTGAAACGATTGGCAGCAGTATCAGCTTCAAAGAAGGTTGAAGGAATAGCAAAAGCATAGAACAGGCCGAGACTGAAGTGCTTTAATTGCAGTAAGGAAGGGATTGTTGCGATGAGAAAAAGAAAGACCTCCCAAAAAAGGCAAGCCTAGCTTAGCTGTGAAAGAGAATCAGCCAATGCAGTAAGTATCGCAAACACCATAAGTGGGCAATTGATCCCAAGTAAGATTCAGTAGTATTTGAGTGTCCTTGACAGATAGGTGTTACAACAGAGTCTACCAAGAATAAGAGCCTGATTGTCAGATGAGAGAGACAGGCGTGATTACCCCTCTGCGTCCCGTTGCGTCTATAAATGCAGTTGTCATGTTTATGTCGTTGATCACGACTTCTGCCAGAAGAAGACTACAGTCCATCGTTTCTTTCCATTCTGTCAAAATACCTTGTATACTCACAGGCCAAGAATAGGCTCGCCTGGAGGGCAGGACGGTGCATATACTAAGGATACGTATAATGTTCCATCGGCCAGATGTCGTAGAGTAGGAGATATCGTGAAGTATTGTGGAACTGAAATGTAGTAGGAGTGCCTTTCCTGAATAGACAGGGATGATAAACAGGAGACAGTAGTAGAAGCTGACCTGTGACTCTATATCCTTTCTGCAGACTGAGTTGACTTTGTCTTGCAGTACGTCAGTCCTAATTTGGTTGATACTAATATTTTTCAAGTCTCTACTCAGTACAATGCTTTCCTCAATGTCAAGTCTCTTACAATATAGTTGCTTCAAAAAACCTAGCATAAAGCGTGGTGTAGTTGGTGGGGTGATTCGTGAGTGTTGGGTATTTGAATTTTGATCTGCTAACAATGTTTTGTATTTGTTGACGAAGGCAGCAGACGAGAACTTTCGTAATGTGATTTCTTGCCAAGTTTTGGATAGGCCCCTACCACATACTTGACCTTTGTGTATCTTCATTGGATAACTTGGCGTACTTGGTGTATAATTCATATCTGTATTGAGCATCTCAGGCGGGTTGTTTCCAAACGATTGGCTCAGGATAAGGGCATTCATGGCCTTCCCACAAGTACACATCACATTCAGGTCCTTTGAAATAAGCCAGCCACTGATTGCGAGTTTCAAGTCTATTGCTCTGATCAGTTATACACAGATGAAAGTATGGTAATATAGCCAGTTATAAGTTACTAGGAGATGTACCAGCTTCAGGCGTTCCAAGTTAGCTCTAAGTTTATTGTTATCCATGGCGACTCTCGGCAGCGCTTGGAATTGAGCCATTCACCTTTGTCAAGTTTCCTAGGCAAAGTACCTGAATATCTCCATTGTCTGTCTCACAACATACTAGTGATTGACGGTACAAGTATACACTAGAGGGTTTCCATCAGTTCTGCACGTGCCCATATTGTAACAGTTGTTGCATTCTAATACCATCAAGAAAGAGTACTTAAGCTGCGGTCGCCATGTTACTGCCAGTCAAATGCACTTCACAGCTACAATTATATCCTTTAAACTAAGAGAGCCTTGCAGGAAGACCCCGATTGTTCACCAAGAAACTACTGCACTTCAACTGCAAACTGCACCCTGCACCCAGCTAACCCGACAATGCCAGCCAATAAAGATCGTCTATACGTGGCCTTGTATCTCCGTTCAGGCACACCAACCATGCCGGGACTTGAAGACAGGTAGGTTCTGTCCATTCAAGCGTGTCAACTTAATTCTAACAGTTGCAGGTACCACTGGGCTCTCATGGTGGGACCGAAGACCGAGGATAACAACAGCAAGGGGACTCGATTCCACGCCAAACAAACCCTTAAAGTTGTTGGCACTTCTACAAAGCATGAACTTGTCTGGGAGTATGAGGAGCGCGAGAGTTCTGTGGTGTCTACGTCAATGTTGCTTGTTCGAATCATAATTGCCAAGGTCAAAGACAGAAACAGATTGGAGTCTCTCTTGAGGGACATCCCAATCCGATCTGAGTTGGAGGGTTGGAATTGTGTCGCATGGGTGAAGGAGGCCATCGAAACAGTTCTGTGTGATAAGGCCTTGAAAACCCCAGATCCACAATCCTGGGACTTGATTCGAGATACTGCCATGTGGTATGTGGAGCATAAGAAAGCTAATCATCGTTTTGATGGAAAAGCAGATTTCGACCAGTCCGTGTGTGCAACCTGGGATATGTTTGACAAGGTTGAACGAGTGCCTTGAGCGATAGATAGATTTTCTGTAGCGAGTGATGTAAGGTAAATGAGGCGGGGAGATGCATCAGTGTGTTGCAAGTTAACGAGCCTAGCTGAAGTCACCAAAATATCTGCGTCTAATAGTTTCCATCTTCCACTCCTCTGGCATAGGCGTTATAAATTGATCGACTGAATCTGCCCAGAATGTATTATAAGGGTTGACGTATTTCGCAGTTGTGTATTCCCAGTATGCTGGGAACCATCCTGCCGTTTCCCAGTCTACTATGCCCTCGACGGTATCCCCACGCACGAGGATATTAAGGCTGCTCAGATCACCATGGGTAAGAACTAGCTTATTCTCTGCCCGCCGATAGAACGCGAAGAGCTCGGCAATGTCAGGGTATGTAGTGTAATCGGCGTCCCAGGGAATGCCACCGGCCAGCGCTTCATGAAACTCACGAACAGTAGTGAACGGGCCCCAGTAGAGCTTTTTCGGCAGACGACAGTCGAAGAAAGGCCCGCCGTCGACACTGCCAACTTGTGCACCTTCAGGGGCAGGAACAGAGCGAAGCTCAGTGACCATGCCATGGAGTTGCTCCAGTATTCGCTTTTTCGATTCCTCGGGACGGTCTAGCCAGCCAACCGCCGCCATTTGCCCCTTGATATGGCGCATGACTATGTATGATGTGCCCTTGTAGATGAAAGCATAGTACACCTTTGGCACGGGGATGGATGTATGACTGGCGACGAATTGCAGCGTGTGTGCTTCCGACAAGTTCTCGGCTCGCTTGGTCTTGATGCAGATATGGAAAATATGGAAAAGACCACTTTGTGTGCCTAAGAGTCTTCGCAGGATTGAGTAACGATTTGCCTTGACAAGCCAAAGGATGAGTGTTCGGACTAGACGTCCAGGCACTAGCGACGTGGCCGTCGGAGACAGCACCATTTAGAGCGAGAGTGGGATGAGATGAGGTGAAAGCTAGAGGTGGGTTAAGAGAGTATCTACACACGGCATAGATCGGGGGTCGGGGTCACTACTGCGGTTTGCTGTAGATGTCTTTGGTCACGTTGGAGGCGGCTGGTGCGCTCGAACACAGACATGTCGAGGTCGAGACTCGAGCACCACCCGGAATAACATCGGGTGAACATGTGGGAGATGAGAAGTCGGGAGTCGGGCTATTAACCCTAACTAACAATGAGCAGGGTTGCGGCTATTGGTTGGTATAGGGAATAGAGGAGACAATCACCCCCTACAAGCTCACCGTTACAGGGGCCTTTTGCGCCTGCTTGCTGCTTCTGATTTGACTTGGACATAGTTTGCGTCTAACTACAGGTCTTTTTTTCTTTTTCTTTTGCATCGCCCGACCGGATCGTAGCAAACAATCTGTGAGCTAGCCCGCGACAGCCGCTTCACCTTATGAACCACCCTGGGCTATCCATTTTGTACAAGTGCGACCACGCGGTTCCAGCACAAACAAAACTAATCGTCGCTGCAAAGGACAGACCTGTGCTGGCTGTTGCAGTGGCAGCCCGTTTTGGAAAGCCGGGAATGGATGCAAGCACGTATTCCATCCATATCATGACACCGGCGGCTTCTCAACCGGACTTCACGCCCTGCACCACTACTCTCGGCGAAATAGTCGGCCTAACAGTCCTCTGAAGATGCGCCCCGTGCCGTCCGAGAGACTCATGTAGGGCACGTAGGGATTGGGCGAGGACCCCGCTGGCTGTCATATCGATATGGATTGATCAAATGCTTTTCTGTGCTTTTTATGCAATTCCGACGCAGAAGGTTGGGCTTTTTTTTCTATCTAATTGCCCGCTTCACTCGCCTCATATACGTTGATTGCCATTCCATACCGCCGTTTCCTCGGCCAGCTAAAGTCAGGGATACAATTCGGTTGCGAACTTGACGTATTCATAGACCTCTGTGTTCTTTTGCACCCTTTGGGTATTGTCACCACATAAAAGCGACTGCAGCAGTTGCAGCACCTGCCCTTTTACCTGTGTATTTTCATCGTTTGTGCCTTTGAATATAGGATATCGCTCGGAGTCCAAACCAACAGACAAGATCACCCCCCGATTGTTTCTTGGGTTTCCGGAGGAGTCTCCGACTCCAGTGCCATAGCCCTTGTCTCCGAGACACATCATCAGACCAATGACAGGCACTTGCTCGTCAAATTCAAGCTTTATCAACCCATCCTCGATGTGCTGATAGGCAGAGTTCATCACGCCGGGTGTTACTGAATCATGGGCCTTGTTCCTCACTCGAACAAGAATATAGCCAAAATGGCCTTTCCTCATTGTCTTTTCAGGAACCCAAGCTGGAATGAGAATATCAGGGCCATTGAAGTTAGGCAGAAGATAACAGGTTGTACAGCTCCTGTACATGTTGTAAAGATCCGCCATGTTTGGCGTGGTGACTCGCCTCTGGATTCGATTGAAAAATACCTGTCCTTCCGAAAGCATGTCCTTGAGCGTGGATTGTTTACCATCTATAAACACCTTCTCGGCTTTTTCCGCAATAGATTGGCCAAGCAAGCTTGCAATGAAACTTTGAAGAGAGACAGGCCCAAATAATTCATCATGTGAANCTTGAGCGTGGATTGTTTACCATCTATAAACACGTTCTCGGATTTTTCCGCAGTAGATTGGCCAAGCAAGCTTGCAATGACACTTTGAAGAGGGACAGGCTCAAATAATTCATCATGTGAAACCGCATCAAATGCAAGAACAAGGATAATTCCTGCAACGAGCTCACCCACCTCTCCGACATTGGTATGGTTCCAATACAGTGCATTATGGAATGCCTCGAGAACTTGCACAACAGTTGGGTGCATTTTCACACCATGGCTGATTGCTGCCAAAGCGAGAATTGGGTCAGTCGGCTGTAAGACTATAACGTCNCCTCGATCTTCTGACACATCTGCCAAACTATGCATCCAGCCCGAGGAAAGCCTTTCGGCCATTAAGATCTTGCAGTGGGACCAGTAGATATAGTTCACCCCGCACACCATCATAGCCATCTAGTTAGACTCCTTTGATGTCCCATCGAACAATAAAGATTCTCTACGTCTGTTAGCATTGCGCCTTCACCCGTAACGTTTGTCTTGTACCTTGAGGCCTGCAATAGTGAGCAGCTCCCAGCAATGGGTATCAAAAAGCTCCCTGTCAATATTTCCATGTCGTCTACCATTGTATGGGAATGTCGTGATAGCGAACCCAGGGCTAGATATAATAAGATTCTGCTTTTTTTGGACAGTCCTGGTTGGTCTGGTAGTCGAGGAATCCTGCAGGGCCAATTCCAAAAGTCCGAGCCTGTCGGGCAAGATGCAGAAGTGCCTC